>NW_006500031.1:624012-637182 GCF_000471905.2 Amborella trichopoda
AAATATTAAAATAATTTATCGATAAAATATAATGGCCAAAATACCCCTTGAAACTTTCAGGGACATTTTGGTCATTCAATTTTATTGAAAATATTATTTTTATATTTTTCACTAGTGCGAGTTTAATAGAAGATTGGAAGTCCAAAGTTTAGTGTCAAAATAGTTTATAGAAAAAAATTAAAAATAAAATAGTGTAGAGACTTGACATTGTGATTGGAGCAATTTTAGGCCTCCATTTAGAATGAATGGTTGGATAAGGGAAAGTATATAAATTTTATGTTGTAGGGGATAGAAAGTTTGCCCATCTTTTAAAAGCATCTTTATGAATGCACCTAATACTAGATTTGCTATCTTTTCAAAAGCAAAAAGAGGCACTAAAAATTTCAAATTTATACTTTAATTTAATGTTATTATCAAAGTTCCCTATATTCATACCTAATTTTTACAATTGTGAAAAAAAAAAAAGGGGGGATTTATGGCCACAGTGAGGGTGCGGTCCTTGATAGAGTAGAATGGCAGATTATGATTCGTTGTAGATGACTCAATTAGTTGGTGAGAAAAGATATGGAGATTTATGGTCGCGGTTAGGATTTGGCTCTTGATAAAGTAGAATGACAAATTAGGATTCGTTGTAGGCGACTCAATTAGTTGAAAAAAAACTCTAATGATGATGATCACCCAATTTCTATAATTGTTGCTTTTCCCTTAACTTTTCAACTTAGTTTCCTTTTACAACATTTTTGCCTCTTACATGAGATTTGTGAGTTGTTTGGATGACACTAAATATTTTGAATTGCAATTTAAAAAGCCAACTTTTCAAACAAAAAAGTGGCAGAAAAAAATATTCGATTGATACCTTTAATTTACATTATTATCCAAAGGAAAAAATTACATTATTATCCAAAAGGAAAAAATTTATATAAAGTTGCAACCTTAAAATGTGGAATTAAGGTGCATCTCAAAAATGCATCATAGAAGGTTATTTTGATGTTAGAAAAACCCTCTATTAACCATCTCGACATCGAGATATATGAATATGAAAAGAAAAAATAATTTTGAATCTTAAAAATAATGTATCTTGGAATAATTTATCTACACCATCTATTTTCAAGTTTTTCAAGCATTTATAGATCTACTTAATTTGAACTATTTTTGAAGTTTAAGATTTTATATTTAGAGATGAAAATAGATTCTCAAGCCACCCAAGAGTTTTGGCCACCAAAATTATATTTATGATAAAATTTAAAGGTGCACATTAATTTGGTTTTTTTAAAGTTGCACCTTGTACAAATGCACCCTTATCACAATGCTCCGTAATGTAGAAATGCTTTTTTCATACCCAAATTTCAAAATTGCTCTAATTTGAATTATGAGAATCTCAACATTTCAACTTAATTTCCCTTTATCACATTTTCGCCTCTTTCATGAGATTTGTGAGGCATATATATATATATATATATATATCCGAACTTGTATTTTTTTTATTAAGTGAAAAAATTTATATTTTGATAATCCGAAGTTTTAAATTTATTTGAGGCATATAAGGGGTGAAAGTGTTGTAAAAGGAAATTAGGTTGAGGACTTTGTATTCTAAAAAGGGAAAGGTTTCTATACTTTCCCTACAGTATAGAAGATATAAGTTTTCCCTACCATCCAGCTGTCCAATTTTGATCAAGAGAGCCACTCACCGTTTGATCTTATATCCGATGTCTCAAGGTATTTTATTTTTTAGTTTTTTTATACAAATTGTACGAATATAAAATTTGGTACGTGTTATCTTCTCATTGGGGCGCAACTACAAAAATTATTAAAAATAATGTTTCGATAAAAATAATCTTTCTGGGGTATTTTAATCATCTTATTTTATTGAAAATATTTTTTTATATTTTTCTCTAGTGCGAGTTTAATAGAGGATTGGATGTCCAAAATTTGGTGTCAAAATAGTTTATAGAAAAAAAATTAAAAATAAAATAGTGTAGAGACGTGACATTGTGATTGGGACAATCTTAACCCTCCATTCAAAATGGACATTTGGATAAGGGGAAGTATATAAGTTTTATGCTATAGAAAAAGTGTAGAAAGATTGTAAAAAAAAAAAAAATAGGAAACTTTGGAAAAAAGAATTGCACAACTTGGGTATAAACTCAATATTTTTACCTTATGGGGGATTTTGGTAAGTATGAGTTGAAATTTTTTTATGCTGACATTTTTACTTTGAAAAAAAGGATGGAAAAGTTTATATAGATTTAAGCCTCTAAACAATCAAATTAGAGTCCACCTCAAAAATTTCACTAGAAGTGGTTGTTTTGATGTCCAAATATCCTCAAATTGATCATCTCGACATCAAGATGCATAGACATAGAAAAAAATGGATTTCAAATTTTAGAAATAGTGCATCTTGAAATGCATTGTTGGACCGTCACTTTTCAAGATTTTCAAGTTTCCATTGTCTTGCTTGATCTACACTACTTTTAAAGCTTTCAATTTTATAATTAAAGATGAAAGTATATTTTAAGACTATCACAAAGATTTTTAGTATTGAAAGTGCATTTCTTGTCACTATTTGAAGGTGCGCTTTATCTTGATTGTTTAGAGCCTCGGCTCTACACAAACCACACCAAAAAAAGGATGGACCATTATTTTTGGTATAGAAATATGATAATCAACCATAGCCATTAGATTTGAAATTTAGATACCAAGCACAAGTCACAAAGTTAGGAGACTATTTTTTTAAAAAAACCATGCATAATTTTTCTTAAAAATTTATGGCCGGAAGATTAAAGTTCACTCGACGATTTTCCGGAGTCGCTAACGAGTTTACGATTTTCCGGAGTCGCTAACGAGTTTATGAATTTCGACCGAATTCGAGTTATCGCCTTTGGACACGAATACCAGTCATAGTCATAACGGAAGGAATCTTCAAATTTAGGCGACAACGGTGCGGAAGAGATGACAAATGAACATTGCAAACTCTCCAATAAGAGGATGGACGGATTAAACCAGGTCTCTCTTTGTGGATGGATGGAATAAACATGGTCTCTCTTTCTCTCTCTCACATACGCACTCTTCAAGTGTGCAAAAAATGGATACCCGTCTTTTGCTTCTGTTCTTCCTCTCGCTCCTCTTTTTCTCCATTGCAGACTCCTCCTCCTTGCCCAGAGTTGCAATGCAAGGCTTTCAGAAGGTATAACTTATGAGCTTCCCCTCTCTGTTTCTACTTCCTACACTTTTCTCTTCCTTATCGGTATTAGGTTTTCATTCATTGTTTTGTGTCAATTGGCTGGACCTCGAGCTTGCTGTGTTACTTTTGCTGATGGACTATGGGATTTTCTTTTTTCTTATCATTCTGTTCACTTCATTTTTTCAAGTTATGTTTAGCGTTTTTGATGGGAGTTCTATCGGGTTTGCTATATAGTTTTACTGAGCTCAGGTGTTTGATGGGAATGTTTGATGATATGCTTGTGGAAATTAATTAGTCTAGCTTTTTTTTTCCTAGAAAGAAAATGCTGTGAACAGGATCATCAATTTGATATTATAATTTAGATCTCTTCCCTTACTTTGGAGAACCCGGTGTGTAGGAGTTTTTTAAAGAGACTGATACTTCGTTCTTGTTTTTGTAAAACCATTTGTACCTTGGAACATGGGTCCCTAGGGTGCTGAGTCCAAGCCAACCCGGCTGAGTTTTAAAACCATGGTTTCTGTTTTGTATCGTTGAAAAACTTTAATGATAATATGTTGCCTAAATAGACATGGTTAGAAGTAGTGAGAAAAGATATGAGGATTTATGGCCTCACTGAACGTATGACTCTTAAGATAGCATAATGGCAGACCACGATTTGTATAGAATGGCGGACCACGATTTGTATAGCTGATCCCAACTAATTGAAAAAAGGATTTGAAGATGAAGATGATGATAACAAGATGAAAGCTGCATCAATTTACCCCTCTTGCAGTTCCCAAGCTTTGTTTGGAATCAAATGAATTGGATTATTGTTTATGGTATTCTTGAGCAATGCTTTATGCCTTTAAAATTCATTGGAAGCATTCAACTGATTATTGAGCTATCATGGCATGGCCTTGTGGAGTTGGAAAAATGCCTTTGTGCTTTCTCCAATACAAATCTAAATGGACCTGTTCTGTTGAGGAAAAATAAATATTTGGGTTAAGTTTGTGTGAGATCTTGATAAGTTGTGCATTTGCAATTGGGATTTGAATCGCAATTTTGTTCGTTACAGTGACAGCACTAAAATTGAAAAAAACGTTAGGCAGTGCAACTATGTATTTGACTGATTAATCAGTGTCTATCTTTGCTAAACTTTCATGTGGATAAAGTTTCCGAGTAAAGCATTCCTTTCTTTCCTTGAAAGTAAACACATTATATGTTCATTGCTCAAAGATTTGATCTTGTGTTTTTGGTTCCCCCAGTGGAACAATAAGCTTGATTTCCTTGCAGGGCTTGTCACTGATGTCATTCAAGTAGATCTTCAGTGAGTAAAATGGTTTGGTGAACTGTTTGTTTTTTGTAACCATTTATAATGAAGTTGGTGGTTTAATGATAATGCTCCAATGTGCTATGTTAGTTGCTAGCTCAAGTCATATTTTGGTTTTGGATTTTTGTGTATTGACTACAAGGATGTACTGGATAGACTTTGTGGTTTGAAAGTTTTAAGAGATCTCAATTGCTTGTGTTGCTTGTGTGATCAATCCATGCAGCCTGGGGCTTCACAATTTATTTCTTTCTTTTGTTTTTTTATTTTATTTTTTGTTTTAGATATGTGATAATATTAATTAATGAAAATAATATTTTAAAATATGAGAGACAATTGAATGCACCTCTACCTAAGTTCCATAATAAACCTTCCTAAGGTTTACTAATTTATCCACCTGTATGTTAAGCATCTTCGGTACATGGCATATCTCTGTCACACAGACTTGTTTAAATTCAGTATCCCTGCAAATACCCCGCTAGTTTCTCTTTGAATCAAAACATAGTTTTAACATAATTCCATGCAATTTAGGAATAGTTGATGCATCTTCTTGTGATGAGCCAGATCTTAAAATCAGCTAATAAAGCTTTGGATTCATCTCAAATCGAGTGTGCCCCTGCCACTACAAGGCATTTGCTTCTCTGCCCTACATCAACTTCAAATTACACCCTTAAAAGCAGCCACACTTGGGGCCTTTTGCTCTGCCATTACAGTTTGGATTTCAGAGCTCCTTTAGGCAAAGGAAGCCTATCAATCTCATGACAGGGCTTAGGTATAATCCTGTGTGTGCGTGAGTATGTATGTGAGCATATATGTATCGTTGTGCGTATGGGTTTATATATATATTCCTTTTCCAATATCTTGAATCTATAATCCAGGAAAATGGAGAGATTGAAGAAGATGTCACACATAGAATTAGAGCTGGATGGGCGAAGTGGAGATGTGCAACTAGAGTTTTATGTGATTACCGCATACCAATAAAGCTGAACGGGAAGTTCCATGGGACAGCTGTGAGACCAATTTTGCTTTATGGGGTGGAATGTTATGCGGTCAAGAAACAACATACCCATTGGATGAGTGTAGCTTAGATGAGGATATTGAGATAGATGAGTAGCAAGACAAGAAGTGATAGAATTCGAAATGAATACATTTGGGAGAACTTCGATGTAGCTTCAATAGGTCATAAAATGAGAGCTCCAATAGGTCATAAGATGAGTGACAATCGACTTAGGTGGCCTGGTCATGTGCAGCACAGATCCAGTACAACACCTATTAGGAGGTGCAAGTTGGTTCAAGTGGAAGGCTAAAAAAATGCAAGAGATAGGCCCAAAAGGGCATGGTTGGAAGTAGTAAGAAAACATATGGGGATTTATGGCCTCACAATGGTATGACTCTTGGTAGAGCAGAATGGTAGACCAGGATTTGTATAGCTAACCCTAAATAATTGAAAAAATGCTCTAATGACAATCATGATGATATATATTCCTCTTGAAAATTATGTGTCTTTCAATTGGGCATAAAAAGGACCTTTTCTGCAAAGAAGCAACAAGCAAAAGTTGGTAACCATATCCTTACAAAATAAATTAAAAATATTTTACTTAGAGAATTTTTTTTACTACAAATGAATTAGGAAACCATTTTGCTGTGAAAAATCTTCATTAAAGTCCTGTTTCTGAAAGCTACGTACTTGGAAAGCAAATACTCTAGCATTGGCTTTGTTCTTAACACTCCAAAGGAAAATATTGTTTGATACTTCTGATCATTGGCTTTTCATAAATTCACAGATATTTTCCTGATGCCCCTCTTATGTAATTGTTTTAACATGAGGAGCAATCCTCGGATGAATCGAGGCACTGGAAATCTGAGTTTTCTTCTTTTTATCTGGATACGCTAGTAGTTTTTAATTAGAATAGAGGAGGAAAAGATGCATGTAAATCTTATTATTAGGTTCATTCATTTTATTTTATTTTGTTAGTTCGGTCAAAGTATTAGGATTTTCTTCCATATGATATTTGTGTTGTTTGTTTGTCATTCATTTTGTCTTTGCAGTTTTGATATGTTAAGTGATCAGGGTATCCATCCTGGAATGTTTTGGTTGGAAACTTCACCACTTTTTTTGTGACATAATGCTTCCGGTAACATAGAGATGCACCTCATATTCTGGCTGTATAGCGAAATTTTTATGAACGTTGTCCTTCTTTATTTTGAATGCCTTGTTTATCGGTGCAGGGTGATCTTCTTCAAGTAAGAGTAACCAATCTATCATCAAGAAAGACACGACTTCCATATGATTATTATTTCCTGAATTACTGCAAACCTGATCTGAATATGAACAACAATGAGAACTCTGTTTATACTGTGAGTCTCACATTCCTTCCTCACAAATTTCCATGGGCTTATGTTAGTTTAATAGTTTGGCTTGGCTGAACCTAAACGTGCATTGATTTACTGGTTCTGAAAGCATGGATTCTCACTCAGTTTTGAATGAGAGAAGACGAATCATGCAAAATCTCTTGCCGGGTAAAGCTTGATCGTGAATCCACAGAAAATTTCAAGGAGATGATTCAAAATGAATAAAGGGTGAATATGTGAGTTGTTAATATTTCCTCAATTGCTCTTGAACAGTCTTTCTGTTTTTATACTGTTTGTCATGCCTTCATTTCTTGTGGTTTGTTTTTGTGGCCATGACTCTAAGTAGATAGTTACCATGGGGAGCTTTTTAAACACACGGAAATAATAGGGTTAGCCATTCTTCTGAATGGATTACACAGGATGTTAGATAATGTTCCTGTTTCAGTTCACCATCGAGGTAGAGATGGAATTCAAACTGCAATATGCATGCATGGTTTTCATGTTGGATTCATGGGCAGCTATTTTGGGGTGAGTCCAATTGGGCTTATTTTGCTTTTTCCATGTTATTGACGTGTTTGATATTTAATTCATTTCATTCACCTCCCATACAGAGCAACTATGAGAAGTACTTTATCAATAACCACTTGCATTTCAAAGTCATTTATCACAAAGATGTCAAGACCAATGCTGAGCATATTGTTGGTTTCGAGGTTATCCCGTACAGGTGCTTTGCCATATCATTTGTTCCATTTTCTTGTTTTTTCTTTTATTCTGTGGATTTCCATTCTACCATTTTAGAACAAAGGAATATGATTTTATACAATTTTGTTTGCCTACACAACTCCTGGAATCAACTCAGCTAACCTCAGAGTTGACAGGCGAGATCAAGAGCTTTGTTACAAATTAACAAGAAAATCCAAGCATCATCCTTTTCTTTGTAATCTTGTTTTATCTTCATTTGTGTTTGAGATATATTCCGTTGTTAACACTTCTACAACCAGTGTGACACCTATAATTATACATGAAACTTGTTCTTGATTTCTAAAATAGCATGAAAACTTGGCTTGTTATTTGCATTACTACTATTTTTTCTGTATAGTCATTTCTTGCTTCCATATCTGCACAAGCTTGTCTTTGGCTCTATTGTCTTGTAATCCCATCTTCATCCAAACAGTGTGAATCATGAGTACCTGCTGCCTTGGGAAGAAGGCAAGAGCTTGATTACATGCAATTCGAGAACCAAACAAATTGACCTAGCCAGCTCTATACCTCAGAATTTGGCAGAAGATAAGAAGGTTATATTCACCTATGATGATACCTTCCAGGTATTTGCTTGAATCTTCTCACCTAAGCACTTCCATTAGTTTCCCATTTTGTTTCTCCATCATCTTTTAACTATATCTTTAATATGTGAATATGTATGTATATTTTCAAGATATTATTTTTATTTCTGAATTGTCATGTTCCCATTCTTAATATTTTGGCTATGCTCTTTTCCAGGAAGCCGATGCTACCCAGGCATTGACACTCATGTCAGTATTGAGCTTGTATAGGGGAGCATCAGATACGGCATTAATCGGGACATAGACCTGGAACACTTGTGCAATCTTTTAGTAAGTAATTAATAACTAAGAAAAATAGATATAGAAAAGTACAAGGAATGAAGGACAGATGTAAAAAGTTATAAAATTTAATAACAGACAAAAAATTTCAGAGCTACTTTGACTTTATATTCATTCTAGATCTTTACCAGACTATTTCTTTTGTCTGTTCATTGTTAGATCTTGTAGGTTGTGATGGAAGATTGGATCCAAATGTTAGAGACGAACTACTTATGAGATAGGAATGGAATTGTTTTTTGCAAGTGTCTGTCTTGGCTTAATTTTTGAGAGGGTTTTCAGAGATCCTTGAATGTTAAAAAGTGTTTGGCTTAACAAATATCTGTAGAATCTCTCCTTTTGTTTTGTTCCAATTGTTATCTTGAATCTAGATGCAAACTATTTATTTCAAATCAAATAATGATAAGTTAGATAACCAAATAATATATAATAAAAAATCCATTCTCCCTGTCAAATGCTCACCGATCTGAATCGAATTAGATAAGGAGCGGAACTGGTTCCAGAAAGAAATCGGCCTTGATCTCTCATATTCACCTTGTTTTGCATGTTCTCTTTATTTCTTTATTATTTGAACTCAAAATCATCATTTTACGAGTATCTTTTTTTTTTTTTTTTTTTTTTTACGATTTGAAAAATCAAACCCATCTATTTCCTACCTTTTTCCCTATGGATCTAGCCAACTTGTTTTTTCCTTTGTTTTTTACATTTAATTTTCTATTCTGAATTGGATTTGCTAATTCAGCCAGTCGAAATCAGTCTAGTTTTAAAACCCTACTCAATCAAATGCTGGCCAGTGCGAGCACCTGCATTTTGTGCATGTATTTCTCATGGGGAGCAAGATTAGAATCCATAACAGAATAGAAAAGACCGACTTGCCGGTGCAAAAAAAACATAAAACCACACTAGCTGGTTTACGATTGCACACGTAAGTTCTCTGCGATTACGCACGTTTTAACTCTCTCTTTCTCTGTCTCTGTCTCTCTCTTTCTTGCATGGAATGCTAGGGCATCCATCATGTTACATACTAGAGCAAAGCTTGCTCCAGCTAATCTGTAGATTTAATCGGTGCAATAACTCAATTTAAGAGAACTTCCTCTCTCAATTAATCAATACGAGCACACTCAAAACCAATTTGGACCAATTCACTAATTATTATTGTCTAGCCTTTCTTCATCTACAAAGAAAAATCAAGCATGTCCATGCAAGTAAAGAAATTGCACTAAATATAATCATCTTATTTATGAACAGTGACTATATGTAACACAATTATAAAAAACACCATAGGAAGAAATAACCATATGGAAGACAAGGCCAATAAAACTTTGAAGTCTTCAAACCAGTGCTTAAAAACACAATCTAGGGCTGAGACACAACATGGTTGCAAGCTTGGGACACCCAGTCCAACTCAAGTGAGTCCTAAATCAAACCAAGCTAAAAAAAGGAAATACCAAATTACTTCAGAAAAATGCTGACTTGGAGCGAGTTCCAAAATTTAGTGTTAGGACTCACAGCACATCCAACCCAATCTAACTCCCATGCTCAGTTGGGTATTCTTTAAACATGACTTCAAACACGCACGCATACGCACACAGTCTCTCGCATGAATTATGGCTTCCACACGATGGTTGTCTCCGCTATCATGGACATGACCACATAAGGATCCATGTTGGATGCAGACCTTCTATCCTCAAAACACCCTGCCAAACAGAAAATGCAAACACATTACACAAAATTCCAAAGAAAAGATCAAAGAAAAAAGTATTATAAAGGGGTAAGAGTGGAAAGACGAGAGAGGATTCAGATTCACATATATGATTGCTCTGCAGTCCCCAGGTTGATCTGGTGAACAGATTTGGGTAAATACAAATGGGATTATTTCTATAAATTTGTGTTACTAGATCACCAGTGTATCAATAGATTTATATAGAATTTTATGTTGTTCATGATGGTTTGTAAATTTGTCTTATTATATACTCAATTTTCTAGTTTCCTTTTTCTAGATTTTCTTAATTGCTTTGAGCTATAAATCAATTTCTTTCATATTCATCTTCCCCTACTATTTTCATATTTTATATACTTTTATTCCTTTTTATACCTCTCTTTACTTTGGGTGAGGTTTGTATAAGGTTCCCTCCTTATGCTGTAGAATTCAGGTGCACTTATCAAATTTACTTAGAGATGTCGTTTCGGCGTCGAAAATCTTATGATGGTTTCAAAATCTCTTTTTATCTTCAGTTAGAAAATTTAAAATTTAAAAAATGGTACAAATCTAGCAGATCAATAAACACTTGAAAATCTTGAAAAGAAACGGTCCAAATGACTTTTTACCGGATGTACCATTTTTTGAACTTGGAATTCTTTTTTTCTTCATGTCCATTCATCTCAAGGTCGAGATGATCAGTTGGAGGGTTCTCCTATGTGGGAACACTCTCCACTGTAGGATATTTGAGATGCACCTTTTCTCAACAGTTTAAGGTTGCAACCTCATACAAACTTTTTCCCTTTACTTTTTACTTATTTTTTGTTTTAGCAAATAAAAGCTAATTTCAGAGGTGATGTTAGGACATAAAAGAGAGGTTTGAGAGAGAAAGCACTGACTTCCAACTCTCGATAAGATTTGACAAAGAAAATGTTCATTTTACTTTCCCAAAACCTCAAAAACCATCATGCCTTATTCAAACAGTCACATGATCGAGTTGGGAACACCAACTTTTCATGTAATTCCTGGAAATATTGGTAAACCTTCAAAGAAGGCAGAATAAACTATGAAGAGAGGTACATTTCACAAATTCTAGAGTGTCAAATTTGTTCCTCAAAAACAAGCAAAACAAAATAATCAGAACCTTTGCCATTCTTCTGAGTGTCACGACTGACACGAATCGAAGCACCACAGTCGGCAACGCCCTGCAATTCAAATGATAAACAACGAAAAAACAAAAAAACAACTAACAATTAATTGGTAATCGACAAACGAATAAAAAGCATTAAAGATCATTGCTCACATAAAAGATCAATAAATAAGCAAATGCTGGTTGAGAAAATAAAACTTAGTCCAAACAAATGTCATATCGCTGTAATTCTTTCTTTTAAAGAGGAAAAAGAAATACCCAAGAGAAAGTGTTGATGTCTGCTGTCTCATGCTGACCAGTCAAGCGCCTCTCATTGCCTTCACCGTATGCATCAATGTGCTGTGTGTCGCAGGCCCAACTTCTCAATTGCTTTCTTTATCACATTGGTACCACCATCCTTCCTCATAGACTTGGTACGTACTGCAGAGAGAGAGAGTAAACATCTGGCAAAAGTATTAATCAGAAACAGGGAATCCAACTGTTGGGTATTAGCTTCCAAAAGAAAAGGATATTATGATATGTTTAGTTGTAGTAGTCAAAATCTTTCAGCAATTATGAAAATTTGGATTAGATTTTCACTTTGAAAAAATATAAAAAAAGTCAGGATCAGTGGATTTTGGCTTTCAGGCTTCAGTGGTTCAACGACGGATACAAATTACTCCGGTCCTCTGAAAAACCTTTGTATCATATCTGGAAAATTGCGTATTTAGTAGTGAACATGGCATCTAAACAACCAAATATAATTCATCAAAATTAGAACTTTCTAATATTTTAAATGTTTGGCTTGGGTGGTGGGCATGTGCAATGTGCATGTAATCTACAATTATGAGATTTCAGGAAGAGGCTGGGTAAAGTGCCTAAAAGCTCTATTTTTTGGGGGTTTCAAGCAATTTTTCTTATAAAATATTTGTACATTTATTTTGTAATTTAACATAGTTTTCACATTTTTTATGTTTTAATTACCCTGAGTTTTACCCCAGTATTTGGCTCGGCAAAGGGTCGTGGACTTGGCTGAGTTTTCGATCACCTTGATAAATAACAATGTACTCAAGAAAATGGTGAAGCAAATAATTTAGTAAATAAAACCAATTATTGAAACATAATAGAACAAATATCCTAATATTCCATATATATATATCTAAGCCATACAAGCAACAGTTAAGGGGTGACATGTCATTAGAGTAAAGAAAAGTTTTAGGTGAGTCAGCAGATGCAAGTGCCTGCTAACCTACAAATGTTGATCTTTAAGATGTTAAGTGCACCAGACATAATAACATATGAATGGTGCAAAAAAAAACCTAAAAAATAATTTAAACTTTATGTTTTTATATTCATGATCACCTTGACCTAGATCATGAATCCCTAAATAAAAAATCCATCTTCAACATAGATTTTAGAGGGGGGCTGCATATGCACACATGAGTCGGCTGACTCATCCTTAAAACCTAAAACGGTTCCCTCCTCTCTACTTTACTCGTTTCTCTCGATTGTCATTCATGGTAAGTGGACCTTCTTCATAAAAACGTATAGAGAGAAACTCTAAGATAAAAAGTCCATTGAAGGGTTAATTAAATGGGCAAGCTTTTTATGTTCCCCCTTATTCAACCGTCTATTTTGAATGGAGGGCTAGATTGTCCCAATCACAACGTCATGTCTCTACATTATTTTATTTTTAATTTTTTTTATAAACTATTTTGACACTAAATTTTGGACGTCTATTCCTCTATTAAACTCACACTAGTGAAAAAGATAAAAAAAATATTTTCAATAAAATAAAATAACCAAAAGGTCATTATATTTTATCGAAAAAATTATTTTTAATATTTTTTATAGGTGCGCCCCAATGAGAAGATGGCATGTACT
>NW_006500031.1:637202-654489 GCF_000471905.2 Amborella trichopoda
GGTGAGTGGCTCTCTCGATCAAAATTGGACGGCTAGATGGTAAGGGGAGGATAAGAACTTCTATGTCGTAAAGGAAGCACATAAACCTTTCACTTTTGTAATTTTCCCCAAAGATATTTGCTTCTCTAAAGTAATTGCCTTTTGTAATTTTCCCCCAAAGATATTTGCTTCTCTAAAGTAATTGAATGAAAACGTAATGAAATTTAATAATTTTGGAGTCCCAGTATACAATACATTTGTTTGTGATTTACATATTTTTAGATTGAGGAAAATTTAAAGTTTTCATCTTAGTGACAAGCTTTTAAAAATTTAAACACAGCACATAACACTAAACCAAAATATTGTTCCCCCTTCTGAGTGGATCCTTGAATATAGCCTGAGGGCTGTCATGGAAAAGATAAAGATAAGAGTATAATTAAATATAAAAAATATTTATATAAGGTGTTAATCTTATATTATAGAAGTGAGACGTTGTTCAAACCCATCAAAAAGGTGAAGTTATTTATAAAGTTTAAAACTTTAAAAAATAGTATAGATTTCTGTCCAAAAATGTGTTACAAATACACTATTTTCAAAACTTAAAATGTATTTTTTTCTCATGTCCATACATATCGATGTCGTGATGATCGATTTGGAGATATTTAAGGGTCAAAACACCCCTTTCTAGTGAAATTTTTATGTAGGCTCCAATTTGATCGTTTAAAGCTTCGGCTTTGTATAAATTTTCGCACAACGATATACTCTAACAATGCGGACCTAAGATTCCAACGTAGTTCAGAGCCATGTTCTCTCACAAGTGTCATGCACCTAGAGGACACTGTGGCTATTTTTATTTAAAAATACCAATACCAAAGATTGTCCATCCCTCAAATAAAATCCAATTTATGAGTAATATTATCCAATTTATGAGTAATATTAAGTCTTAAATTTTAGGATCTAACCTCTTCAATTTATATTAAAAAAGATTTCCAAATTTCACTTTCTGGGTCCTCAATGAAAAAATAAGAGAAAATTGTTAAAAACCCCCTAAAATATACTTTCTAGCCCGACTCTAAACTTTCCTCACTTCTTTTTCTCAAAAACCATCTTTTCCAACTAATACCCCCCAAACCTAAAAAAATAGAAATAAAGACATAATTAACCCCCCTTCTTAACTTCTACGTTAAAAAGGGCATTTGCGTAAGCAGTCTGGCGTTTTCGTAGGCAGTCTGGCGTTTGCGTAGGCAGTCCGGCATTTGTGACCATTGATTCGACGATTGTGTAGGCAGTCTGGCATTTTGTGGGCGCGGTCCAGCGTTTTGCATACTGTAATAAAATCACTCCGGCGTTTTGATGCAGTTGTCCGAGAGTATATGTGCACAGTCCGGCAATATGTCTACTGTAATGTGGGTAGTCCGGTGATTTGAAGTAGTGCTTTGGCAATTTACTTACTGGAATGGGGTCAATCCGGCATTTGCAATGTGCGGTCCAGCACGTGTTTCTGGAATGATGTTAAGTCCGGCATTTCACAGCTTCGCTCCGATGTTATGGTCGATCTATCCGGCACTGGGAGGATGCAGTCTGTCAATATCTTACTCGCGGTCCGGCGTTACAGAACTTCGCTCTGGTAATTTTACTACAGGAGACGTAAGTCCAGCATTTCATGGTCTCGGTCGGGCGTTTTAGGTATATGAGTAGGGTGGTCCGGCGTTAGCAGTCTACGGTCCAGTGTATCACTGTCTAAATAAGTAGTCCGGTATTGTAGAGATGCAGTTCGGCATATGTCGTAAGTCCAGTAAATAACAACCGTGGTCCGACGAAAGTATTATTGGGGTCGGTCCAAATGATTTGTTTGTACGGTAAAGGTACGGGAAGGGGTATTTTCTTCAAAAAAAGATTTCACTTTTTGAGTTGGGGGTATTAGTTAGAAAAGATGGTTTTTGAATTGGGGGTATTAGTTAAAAAAGATGGCTTCTGAGAAAAAGAAGTAAAGAAAGTTTAAGATAGGGGTATAGTCTCTACGAAGTATATTTTAGAGGGTTTTTAGTAATATTTCCAAAAAATAATGTATCAAGAACGAACAAAAACCGTCTAATTTTTGGAAGGTGAGGTCTTTATGATTCCAAATTTTAGGAATGTGTTGAAAGCTAAGTAGCCAGAGAAGCCAAGCGCCACGGCATAACGTTTTACATCTTAATCCTACCACACGTACCTGACCACTTTCCCACAGAAGTACACAAAAAGTAGGATCCCAAGTTATAGGAACATAACTACTTCAAACCCATAGACTACACAAACTCGACGCATTTGAAAAAGTTAATATCTCAAACTTCAACAAAAACTGTCCAATTCTTTTAGGGTGAATCAAAGTATTAGAAAATTAAAATCCAAAGTTTTTCTTTTAAAAAGTAATCATTTAGTGCCTATGCATGTTCAAGCATGATGAACACAGTGGTTGTACCCACTCTGCATGATGCAGCAATGAGATCGATCTTTGCATTCCCGGGTGGAGGACCTCTACGAGGACTTAAAATCAATCATCCTGTCTCAAGAAGTGACATCTATTAAAGGAGCTGATACCAATATTGGAATCCCATTGACTGAATTCAAATATTAGTGATCTTATAAAGATTACATGCCTCTCACTTTCCGATCTCCTTTTTGTGAATCTTATTCCTTTTATATGTAAGTTTACTGGTCTAACTCAGCCATTAGAGTCGATGGACTCTAAGAAGATCTAAGAACCATTTTATTCGAATTCACCGAGAAAAAGAGTTAGTGAGGATAACCAGAAATGTTTTGTGGTGAAATCGATTTTAAAAATATGTATCTCTCTCCCCTTTTTCTGTTGATTCATTTCAATTAGATACTACAGCCTTAGAGCATATTCGTTCTCTTTCTAGAGAGAGGGAAATGGATTTGGCACTTCTCGGGTTTGAGAACTTGGGTTATTGAGATGGCAGGTTATTCACTTGGTTTCTCTTTATGGACAAAGAAAATGGAAGTCATATAGAGCCTTTCAGCCTTTATGAAGCCTGACTTCATTGTCCTTGTTTGGCACCAGAATCGGACCGAATTCTTTTTTTTTTTGTTTAGTTCAAACTTCAAAGGGAAAGCGATCCCCTCGGTGGAATGGATCTTCAAGCATCACGTTATGAAGCCCAACTACCCTAGCCACCTAGCCATGAGCCCGATCCTAATCTTTTCACCAAAAATCAATTGGGGAAAAAAGTGTTGCAATTTTCGTTACCAGAAAACTCATTTTTAGTTACCTGGAAATGAATGTAGAAATAGGCTCTTAAGGAGAAAGAGCCGCTTTTGTAATTTAGTTACCTGGAAATGAATATACAAAGTTGGCTTTCACCAACAGCTTCACAACGGTGAAGATATGGGTTTGAAATGAACCACTTAAATGAGCCGATTCAGAGCAACTCCAACAGGTTCAACTGGTTTTTGGTCCTTTTATTTATATGAAAAATTTGACAGAATACGCAAAAGAGATGAACTATTTAACCATCAAAAGACACATGAAAAAGACACATTATCATGGTTTGAAATAGTCGCAAAATAACATCTTGATAAGTTTCCCCATTTATATTTGTTCTCTTCACAGATGAACATGCATGAATCCTAAATGCCACAATTTGGCACCCCAAAACAGCACCTAGAGATGATAATCAACAGCTTGTTCAAAAAGTACAATGAAATGCCCTTCAAGAATGAATAACCAAGAACCAATGCCAGTTCCTGTTCCTATTTTTACACTCACTTCCTCAGAATCCCATAAAGGAAGCATCTAATCAAACCTGGGCATCACATATGATACAACTTTGCAGTTGTCACAAATGTATTTCTTTTTCGGACTAATGTCACCAACTTTGCAGTCGTTATGGAAGGCCAATTCAAAATATAAAAATCCAACTGAATGTTATAAAAACGGCATGTTTATTCATTATTGTAATATTTATGGAAGTCAGTAGACAAAACCAAGCAGTTTGAAGTTCGGAGCCACCTGCCATATGGAAGCACCTGGGGTTCCAAAGAGAAGAAACAATTGTTCACTTGAAGAAGCTGAACATGTTTTTTCTTTTTTTTCGGCTAAGTAAGAAGCTGAACATGTTTCAAAAGTCAATCTAGAGAAAACAAGTCAAACATTTTTTTTTTTTGGGTAACATATAATATTATGGTGATCAGACACAGATTCTACATTCTATTGAAAAATGGGTTGATATGAAAGCTTTTCTATGCACCACAAGCATTTTTCAGATTAAAGAAAAGGATGCTTCCACAAAATAACAGTCATTTCGTTAAAGCCATGGTCACGAAATTATAAATGAAGATATGACATCATACTAGATGATTAGAATGACACTTGGTCTAAAGTTAAAAAACACAAGATGGAAGCATAGAAAGATGCTAGGAGGTTTCCTTGTGATGCATGGGCAGGCATGTAAGGGAAGCAGAGATTCAAAAAGTAACCATATGCAGGCTTCAAGCATGTGAAAATAGAGGAGAGCTACTGAGCTACAGAAAGACCCAAAAACCTAAATGGAGGACAACAAACCAAAAAATCCAAGCATTTCCTGAGGAAAAATTTATCTAGCAAAAATACAGTAAAGCTGGTCCTCTTAGAAACCCTCATGTATAAGTAGAAAGAGAAGCAATCCAGACTACCTGAGTACCCTCTATATAAGAAAAAGTCTTGAATACTAATCATTATAAAACCCAGAAAGAAGTATAGGTATAAGAAAAAAACAGCCGTGATTAAGTACTCACATTTTGCTCATTGATGACAGACATACAGGCATCCTCGTAAAATTATTGTATTAGTATAGAATACTGATAGGGAAAACGTTTGTATAAAGCATCAACCTTATCCTATAGAAGTAACGCACACATCAAAAATCCATCATAAAATGTTTCTCTGATGCTCGAAAACCTTTCAGTTGATCATCTCGACCATGAAACGCATGGATATGAAAGGAAAAAAAAAAGATTTTCAAGTCCTAAAAAAGTACATTGTAACACATTATCTAGATCAACCATTTTCAAGATTTTCAATTGTTTTTAGATCTGCTCATTCTACACCTTTTGGGAGCTTTAAATTTCATAATTAGTGATGGAGATTTTCAAACAATTACAGGGATTTCCAGGACCAGAACTGCATGTTCCAATAGAGTTTGGAGGTGCACCTTACTGTGATTGTTAAAGGTTGACACCTTATACAAAACAGACCCTACAGATAAAGGACAACTCACTGTAAAGGTTATAGCAGCAATCCGGACCTGGCTATGCTGAAACTCTTAATCCAGTTGTTAAATTGGGCATAATCCCAGTTATGTTATATGATTCATATTCATGTGTCTGAATGCGCAATAAAATAAAATGAACATATTTTATGGAGTAAACACAAAGACATGGATGAGGAGCCATAAAAAACCCCCCACCTGCCCCCTTCCAAGAAAAAATAAAAATAAAACAAAAACAAAAAAAAAACCAACAACAATTTCACCCAAAAGGATCTTTTCTGTAGCTGATTTTGCCACTCACAGCCTCAGCCCCTCCTAAACAAGGGACTGGCATTCATTGAAATATTTAAACTAGACTATTTGTGATACTCTTTATCTTTGTTGTTCTCTTAACTTGTAAGAAGATTGAGGAGGTGCAGGTTTATAACTCCAAGAGCATGTACATGCCACCTTATAAACCGAGAAATTCATGAAGGCCACCATCAAGAAATTCTAGGTTTATTGAAATGACAGGTATAGGCATGCCCATAAAATTCCTGTCCTCGATTTACAGAACTTACATATGACTCTGTGAGCATGCCTAGCAGATGCATCACTTAGAAACTGAAGAAGCATAAAATAAGAAAAAACAGGATATTAATAGAGTGATGGAATGTTCATTGAATAACACAATGCATGTTTAGATTATAGAGCATCAAAAATAAATTATCCACAAGGTCTGGCCTCAGCCTCACAAAAGTTAAGAGGAGGCTCATGTCTTCTAATGTGAGAACTAACCCACACATGACTCTAAGTCCTGCATCTCTTATTGAATCACAGGATCACAGGTCCCCCAGCCCCATCACTGATTTTTCTTTTTATTCGTATTTTTCTTTCTTCTCTGGTTTATGCCACTCAAATCCTTAAAAACAATATTTTTGGGCAGAGGAACACATTAAACCCATTGGACATCCTGATTTTTTGTATTTTAAAAGGAAATACTTTTGAAATTACAAACCTACCTTCTGTAAGATTTGTTCAAGCCGATAGTTTGATGCTCACAGAACCAATATTCACATCATCACTTATGTGAGTCTCATACCCTTATGGACTTTATAGTCACAGTATTGTAAGCTAAATTATTTTGCTCCTTTGGTGCAAAAGAGCAGTTAAATAATTCGTATACACCAACATTCAAAAACTCAAACTCAGCAGCAAACTCAGTCACTGCCAAAACCATGTTAACCAGCTGAGTTGAATAATTAACTTGGAATAACTTAGATGAGTTTTCCAAATTTGTGAGAAATGTTTTAGAATATAAATTGTGAAGCCAACTTGTCACCAAATCAAAATTACGTTCTTACCACATTAGAAAATGCCTTTATTGTGTTGGAACTTGGAACAACACAAGGACAAAAACCAAAAATGTACAGATAACAAAAGCTTGGGTACATCTGAGGCTTCATTTATAAACCAAGTGGGACATTAGAGTCGACTCAACCAGTTTTTCCGGGTTGAAAGCATGTTTTTAATCACTGGTAAATACTCATTCAATTTTATCTTAAGTAATTAAAGGATTTTACTCCTCTCATATTCTCTCTAACTTTACAATTTGGGAGGCTTGTACCAGGCGGCTTACTGAAGAACGCATCAAGTTTACAATCCTGAATGGAGAACTCTCAACAAAGAAAACCGGAATGCTAACTACTTTATTCGAGAACATTTCATGGACCAACTTATAAGCAACTAGACAAAGGCTCCATATGCAATTGGAAGTGACCAAATTTTTGGATTTTAGAATGTGTTTCCAGATCTGCTTCAATGTACATATTAGTTGTTTCATAATCCCAAAGACTGAATAACAGATTTTCTGTTTTTTCGATTAGAAGCAGCCGCGAACCCAAAATGAAATGAAAAGCATCTTATTTCGTCGACATTGAGACAATAAGTTCATCTGCACAATCCATGGTGTGCAACAGACTCATGCCACCCACAAATATGCCAAATAGTAAGACAAAAACGATGATGAAGAATTCATAAAGAACAAAAATTGGACATTAACTCTAGAGTTATGGTGAGGATTTCATACATTTTGATCTAAAGGAGAAGCTAGCCAGCTCAAAGCCTTAAGGGATACTTTTGTATTTGTCATGCAAATTGCAAAATAAATCAATTTTACAATAGCAGAACCAGAACCAGAACCAGAACCAGAACCAGAACCATGAGGCCTGCTAAGCTCAAAAAAAAAAAAAGAGAAAAAAAAAGAATTAGGAAGGTAACACCCAGACAATTTTCGGAAGTGCCGTGGCGATCGCATGGCAAGTAATAGATGGCAGCATGATGAATTGAAAAGTTAAGGAAGGATGTCCTGTATTGTTGAATAGAGCACCTACCTTGCATAGATTAGGCATACAGATATTCCAACCTATTCTAGTGGAGGGATGATCTATTCATTTACATCCATTAGTTCGTAGGGGAGTCAATTGAGACTTCGATGGGGATCAGATGGCTGTTCATGTACCTTTGTCTTTGGAAGCTCAAACAAAAGCACGTTTGCTTATGTTTTCTCATATGAATCTCTTGCCTCAGGCATTTGGGGAACCTATTTCTGTACCAACTCAAGATATGCTTATTGGCCTCTATGTAATAACGATGGGAATCTTAGAGGTATTTGTACAAATAGTTATAAATATAATCAATGTACCCACAGATTCCATCAAAATGAAAGAGTTGACAAAAGCACTGACTCTCCAAAACACATGCATCTTAATAAAGTTTAATGAGATCTGCAGACAGCATTTATTGTAATACAAAGCTAGGTTAGATTCAGTATAGATAAAATTGATAGCAGACTCACAAAGTTAGGAATTAAGAGTCAAGTTCACTCAGGCTAGGGCAATTTGGCCCGGAAAATAATGTGATACCGTGATTTTGTGGCAAAACATAAATACTATAACCAATCAAACAAACAGGACCCCAAATGAAAATCCCATGTACATGAAAAGCTTCTCATGCGTTGCTATAGAAGGAAAAAAAACATAAAAAGCTTCTCATGGGTTCCTATAGAAGGAAAAAAAACATAAAAAGCATTCATATCAGTGTCAAATTCCAACCAAGATGAAGATCCCACAATCTAAATAAAATGATTGTAACTTGAAATTAACTTTCGTAGGCATCTTATAAAATCGTGAAAATATTTCCTAAAGTTTCAGACAGGAAGAACATAATTTCCCTTTGTGTAATCAAATGTTAAAACACTGACTGATTTAGTCGGTGAAGACTAAATATGTGGAATATCATTACATCCCAAAAATTATTTCTTGGAAGGATCAGTATGTAGTCAATGCAAAACAAAAACAATCAAATTGCTTTTCTCATACAAGTAGGTCGAACTAGTTTCGAACTCTATGGAATCAAAAAAGGAATCCCCACAGCCGCGAACTTGGAATTGGAAGAGTCTGTACCTCATTAATGTCGAATGCAGCATGCAAGCCAAATCCATGTATAAAACAGGCAGCCATCAAGATCCCAAATAGAGCAAGTAAAAAAACCAAAGGTCAACTACTCAACTCAAATTCTCTGATGAGATTCAATCAACAAAGCGTTTAGCATGATGTGAACAGCCGCATCATATATCAACACATCATAATGCATTCCATCCTCTGTACAATGCGAACCACAACCAAGGCTTAAAGACCTAATATCAAGAAGCACAAGAGGCCCACCAGATCTGCGCAAGAGCCTACTCCTATAGAGTTCACTCTCATAGGCATCACACATCTTCTCAGTCATCTTCTCCTTCTTGGCCTCAGTATTGAGCATTGAATTAATAAGCAAAGGCATCCCAAGCCAAAACATATGTGGGGATTGAATTGAAACCGACCCTGCAACTGGCCCATCAATGCCAAATTCAGGTGAAAATGGCAACAAAGAAACCACTGATTTCCTTATTGACCCCAACAACTCCCCATAGTTCGAAGCATTTGTGAAATGAAGCATATGCCATAGACCAGAACCCATCACTAAGACATCGGGATACTTGTGTTCTTTCTCAAATTTCTTCAAAATATCTGTGAGATTGATAGGGAAAGGCGCCCATATGAAGTCCACTTTTGCACCATTTTCTTCCACCAAAGTCTCATAGTTGCTATGCCTTTTGAAGAGATCATTTTCTATAGATTCCGTTGTGCCTAGCATGAGTCCTAGTAGAGAGAGAACAAACAAACGAGCTTCTGAATCACCAGAGACCACAATCCATGATCCATTGAGAAGATCCAAAACATGGGTTCTCCCCAATTTTTGAAATTCACAAGAAAGGACATGGCTAGATTGAGACCAAGTCCAAGATTGCTTTGAACTTGAGGAATTCATGGATAACTCACCGAGCATAGAATCATTTTTCCAGTCCATATCATGCAAAAATGAAATACAAGAATCTCTGTTTTCTACAACAACCACAGATGAGAAAGTGGATACAATGCTAGAGAGAGAAGGGAAATATGGCATGAGATGAACACCAACAGCCAGAGTAATGAAGAGGGCACCACTGAAGAACAGCATCTTGTTGCGACTGAGGTGCCATCCTGCCATGCCCATGGGTACAAAGAGAACGATGCAGGCTGCCAGGACCCCTATTTGAACGGCCCCAAGCATCCTTGTTAAAGATCAACTAACCAAGGCTTTCACCATAGTAAATGCTCAACCTGTGAATTCAGGGTGAGAAAGACCCAATTCTCAGTTCTCAGCAGTGGAATTAAAGAAAGAAAAACCCCGTTTCTCAATGGTCGGCCTGAATTTTGAGAAAAATTCAATTGCTCAATGCACTGGTAGTGACACCACTAGATTAGATAGGGAATGCGTCACAATAACATCCCAAACAGTGGAATGAAGCTAAACTAAGCAACAGGGATGAAAATCTTTGTTTAAGAACTTGAATCATCTGACCCATATTAGAATTTTAATTAAAACTATGAAATTACAAGTTCCTAATGGCGCAGAGAAAGAGGCCTCAACATCAAAGCTTATTTTATGAAGTTGGTTGCAAAATCGCGCCGCCCAAAATCAGTGAAAACAAAGACAAATCAGTCCGAAACAAACCCTATTTCTGAGATGCCAAGCAGTTTAAGAATAATCCCTGAAACAGAGAGAATCAAGATGCCTGAATTCACAGAGGAAAACCCTCGTCCTCCGTCTCATATCTCAATATAATCATCAAAACCATCGTTGAATAGTGATTCAGCTCTGAAACCACAGATTCCTGATACAATTCCCTGAAATAACAAAAACCCCACTTGAATTTCACCTCAAAGAAGCACC
This sequence comes from Amborella trichopoda, assembly GCF_000471905.2. The sequence continues at coordinate 647,726 of NW_006500031.1, forward strand.
TCTGATTCAAAAATATGAAGAACCAATTCGACCATAACGAGCTATCATAGATAAATCTCCATGAGCTCAATTAGAATTGCACAGAGAACATAGCAAGATGCATATCACATGGAATACACCAAAAACCAATAGAAGGGCAGTGGCCTAGAGAGAGAAAGTGAGATGTGACAATTGTTTGGTAGTTCTATTCACTCGGGTGCAAATAGCAAATCCAACTAGAGAGAGAAAGAAGAGGGGCAATCGAATTGACAAAAGGAGTCCATCTAGAGAGAGAATCCATGGCAAAACAAGTATTTCGAGAGAGACGAAACCTAGAGAGAGAGAGTATGGTGAGATTGGCTTTAGTTTGAAGTGAGGTATTGCGGGTGATGGAACAGGGCAACTGAAAGTGCTCCAAACAAATGGTTCTCTTTCTCTCTCTACCACGGTCCCATGACCTGCTCCGCTAAATCTCTGATAATTTACAGAGAAACTTACAATGATTGTTGACATAAATACGATCAACTGTTTCCAAATATTGCATTACGCGCGAATAGAGAGAGAAAACTACACAGACGATGCTCCAACATTAATAAAGCAACTGTAATACGGCTTCTTCACAAATACGAAGGAGGCGGTTCTCTCTCACTTTCTCTTTCTATCTCACTTTCTCTCTCTAAGTTTATGACTAAAGATGGAGGGGAAAGATTGGATGAATTTGTGCATAAGTATATTGTGCTAATTAATGATGAATTTTTCAATTATTTGGATCGGTTATGTCACTCGGTTCACTCTATCAAAGATCGTACCTTTAATGAGGCTATAAATCACTATATATATTTTTTCACAAGCCTTACTTTTTTTTTAACTTTCGGAAAATAAATCAAATGATATGAGAAAATATTAAAAAGTTTATCTTAAATAAATTTTAATATTTTTTTTTAAAATCATTATCTTTGGAACAAGAAGGTCCAACTAACCCCTTTGGAGTAAGATGTGAAATTGTGTTATTTCATTACTCAAAGCTCTAAGATAATCTTTTCTAATTTTAAGTTCTATAAATAGTAATCTTAAACCACCTACTATAGCTAAGAAGATCGTGACATTTTTATATTGACTTGTGGTATACTTTTCTTTAATGGGATTGTATGCTACCCTGAAAATTGGGCGGTAATAGGCATGTCATATCTTTACATAAAGCCAAGAAAAACTTTTTCAAAAAATTTGAAGAAAAGGAATTAGCTAAAATTGTCGAAGGACCTAAAAATATTGTGAAGATTAACAAACTAACCACTTTTATCAACACGGTAGTTATTTAATATAATCACTCTCACATACCTCCACAGCTTTTCTATTGAAAATATTTGAAGAGCTTGTTAAAGGTTTGAAAACATGAACAAGAAAGGGAATTTGATTATTTAGCCCGTAATGCAGGTGGGTGAAATTATCATAATGCCCCCTACTTGTTCCCGTTTTTAAATCCGGAATTTAGATGAAAAGGCCATTGTTCTAAAAGTTGGGTCAAGAGGTTGACTCGGTCACCTGCGAGTCCGAATTCAACTTAGTGAACCAACCGACTTGGACCAGTTTAATCATCGTATACCGAGCTTATAAAGAAACATTGGAAAAAATGTTCAAAAAATCTTAAAATTTACATTAGGTGGATGTTTTTTTTTTGTGACAAAATTAATGAATGTATAGAGAATTTGACAAAATTATAAACAATGCACGAATACCGAGAGTCTGATTCCTATCTGAGTGACACAAAGTCACCCATTCCACAGTCTAAAATGTAGTAAATCTCAAAACTATATTCAAATGAGTAAAAATGTACAATCTAATACTAAAAGGAATGACAGATGACTCATATGAATCTCAATCATTGTATCCTACCATCTCACCTTTGGTTGAGCAACAAGTCTAGGAATTCAAGGTAATTGGGAATCAGGTTGATGATACAATGCCATGGTAACCCTCATGCTAGCCCCCACCCTGTTCAGATTTGGACTCATGTCCTTGGTATATATATTGGGTTAGGGTTAGGTGACATTAGAATCAGTACCACCACCATTTCCTCCCCTATCATCCTCCATTGACGCTTGACATACATCTCTTTCAAATTGCTCAAACTGTGGCCTTTCATTTGGTTGGTTCCCATGTCTGCCTTCCTACCAGCTATCGTCTTTCTCTTCGACTCCCTATTATTTCAAGAAATGTCATCTTGTCAAGTTTCTCTACCACCACCAACCGTTCTTTAGTTGGATCCTCCATAAATATGTAATCTAAATCAATCGGGGTTGCAGTTCTTAGTTGCCATCTCCAAATGCCACCTTCTCAAGTTCAAATTACAGTGATGTACGCCAAGCTTCTAAAGTTTGAGAGAAGTCAACTTGTTTCTTATAGAGATGTGTAACCACTAAAATATACTCTAATGTCTCACACACCCTGTAGTACAACATCCTTGACTAAGCATATCAATCGTTATTCTCTGTAAACTCTCTATCTTAGTGCCCTGTAGAGCTCAACATGGAGCTGAAAAGAACAGGCATAAAAAATAATCAATGCCCCAATTAGTATCAAAACTAGTTGGTAAGAAATGACTGACAAGAGAGCTAATCTGAATAAATCTTAGATCATGACATATTTGCAAGGTTGAATCCCAATAGCCCTTGTGCATTTCTATACATAACAAGCTGAGAAGGAGAGCATGGTTCTGTTCAACATTTTAAACTCCACAAATGCACTAAGTTGAGAAAATTTCTTTACGAGAAAAGTAACTCTTTTCAACCTCGAAGCATTAACTTGCTTTGAAATATCGCTTTAAAACCTCGATGTGCAGTATTCATCCTTCGGGGGAAATAGCAGGATGTGAATGGTAGCATGGAGGGTTGAAAAAATGCCCTAAAGACTGCAGACAACAAGAGAATAGAACATGAACGTTAATTACATGCATCATCTCTAGTAAATCAAAGTTCGATATTCAAATATTTGATGACATGCATAATGAATCAAGTGGGCCATCTGTGTTTGTAGTTCCCGCTGTATTTATTAGTAACAATCTGAAGCATGTGCATCTTTCTTGCCATCAACTTCTTACTCATACGTATACACGCTTTGGCATTATTAGTAATAATCTGAAGCACATGCTCCTCTCTAACCTCCTGCACCACTCTTTCCAACAAAGCATACAATAGGTTCAAATCCTTCCCGAACTTTGTTATCTTTTCTAGTGTGTACACCACAAAGTTTAGCTAATCATTTTGATTTATTATTATTATTATTATTGTTATTATTCATAATTTTGAGGGAAAAAACTGCAAACTTTTGATCATGGATCTCCTCAATGTTTGATTTGATCTAATGCATGCCGCTTTGTTAAGGGCTCAATCACGATCAACTTGAAACAAAATTAAAGTCTTCTCATTGCGAATTGAGGGAGAACTTGAAAGATTGGTGGATCAGTAGTTTGGAGTTCAATAAATATTGATCTATGTTGGATCGATCCGTGCACTTAAAGGAGTTGCTTTTCCATATGAAGTGTTAGCATATTGGTGTCTGGATGGATACATATCTGTTTGGGTGTATGGGTATATATCTCTTGGGTACATAATTATCGTGTATATCAATACACAACATTATGGATACCTATGGGTATAGGTGTCTAGTTAGTAATTATCAGTAATGATTATTGGTATCTATCCAAATTTGTTATTAGCCATATATTTAGATGGGTCTTGTACATTCTTAATTATTATTGAATGTAGAGTTTTCGCAATATTATGAGTTTTTCATATGGTATAGAGCCATTGATTCCTCGGCTCAAATCTGAGCAAGCCAAGCCAACCTCAGATCATATTTGGAAGGCTTATATTCGTTCCAGAAATTTCATATGCATCCTCTTCTCTCTCTTTCAAAGCCCGAAGTCTCTTTCTCTCTCTGCTAACAAATATGGTTTTCTATCTCTTACAGATCGCCCTCTTACTGATCGCCCCCTTGCCATGTCCAAAGTTTCCCCCTTTCTCTCCCTACATTACTTTCTGTTTATTGGCAAGCTTTCCCTCCTCTCTGTCTCCAAATTCCATAGCTTTGCCAAAGTGAAGTCCCCAAAAAGCAGCAGCTCAGCAAAACCCAATTCCTACAGAGATCATTCACTCAATGTCAGTATCATTATATACACCCACTTTTTAACCTCTTCCCTAACCCGCATTCAATCGCTATTTAGACAGCTTGAAACACACTAAAAACAGGCTTATATCACTACCTCTAGAGGGTGAAACACTTCTCTCTCTCTCTCAAATCGATCTGCTTTCTCTCTCTCTCTCTCTCTCTCTCTCTCTCTCTCTCTTTAAAGTCGAAAGAAGACGATGCCTACAGCTCACCAAGAGGGGATCTGATTAAGCGTTGCAATATAATCTCGGGTTGTACACAGTGAATTAAGTGCCCTCGAAACCTTCCCATTTTCCATGATTTTCTCTCTCTGCGTTCTTTCTCTCTACACTAATATTACCATGAGTTTCTCACATGAGTTAATGCCTATAGGACTCACGTTCCTTTGTTTTTCCCAGCAAAAAGTTTCTACTTTTCACCATTCTGTCTTCTTCTCACCCGCTTTTTTTCCCACAAATATATATCTGTAAAATGTCTCTCTCTATGTAGAGAGATATCCATAACAAGTTCATATTTTGATATTCATTTACTATCTCTGAAATTACTATTTGTAAAATCCTGATTCAGTGTAACCATTCTTTCTTTCTTTACGCCCCACTTTCCATTTCTCTCTCCATTCTCATCCTCAAAAATCACGATATATTTGTTTCTCTTTCTCTCTCTAACTGATCTAGCACATCTCATCATGGTTTTCCCATCTCTCGATGGATCTTTCCTCTATTCTCTCTCTCGGTCTTCCTCTAATCTCTCTGCCCCCAAATCTCTCTCTGCTTTCTCAGTCTTATGGTCTCTCTACTTTCACGGTCTCTCTCCTTTGTCTCACTTATCTCTCATCATTTTACTCATGCATATGGATGGTAATAATGACGATCCTAAATGTGCTCCCCTCTTATGACATACCCTTGTTGATTCGGATCTAAAACCCTCCTCTAAATCCACCTCGAAAATGGCCTATGAAAACGGCTGATCTGCACCATCTAGCCATTGAGTCGTGTTTTCGACTCTCAGATTTCTCTCCACCGAGTCGTGTTTTCGACACTCAGATTTCTCTCCACCGAGTCGTGTTTTCGACTCTTTGATTTTTCTCCACCGAGTCGTGTTTTCGACTCTTTGATTTTTTTCCACCGAGTCGTGTTTCGACTCTCTAATATATGTTGGATTTTACTGTACTCTCAGATTTCTCTCCACCGAGTCGTGTTTCAACTCTCTAATATATGTTGGATTTTACTGTACTCTCAGATTTCTCTCCACCGAGTCGTGTTTTCGACTCTTTGATTTTTCTCCACCGAGTCGTGTTTCGACTCTCTAATGTATGTTGGATTTTACTGTTTTCAACACGACTCTCTGATGTATTTTGTATTTTACTGTTCTTAACTCCAAACCTAATGTCCTATTGTTGATCCCTCTTCCACGGGCCTCCTATTTGATGATCACATTTCTCAATTCCGAATGTTCCGAATGCCTGTTTTTCTGATGTTGATCGAGTTTTTCGTTATTCGATCCTCCAAATCTAATGTCCAAATGTTGATCCCTCTTCCATGGGCTTCCTGTTTGGTAATCGTATTTCTCAATACCGAATGTTTCGAATGCCTGTTTGTCTGATGTTGATCGAGTTTTTCGTTACTCGATCCCTATTGTGCGGCTGCTCCTGAGGCCGTTTGTTCCTGACATCTGCAGCTATCTGTGCTTGTTGTTCAAGCAATTTAAGCATGGAGACCAGTACTTCTATTTGTCACGCCTTGCACCTGAAGACCTGACAATCGAACTCAGTTCTTTTATGCAACTTATTGTTCAAACTCAAGTTGTTTTGTGTCACAGCATCTTGAGTTTGAGGGGGAGTGTTAGCGTATTGATATATATCAGTGTCTGTACGGATACATATCTGTTTGGGTGTATGGGTATATATCTCTTGGGTACATATTATCGTATATATCAATACACAATATTATGGATACCTATGGGTATAGGTGTCTAGTAAGTAATTATTAGTAACGATTATTGGTATCTATCTAGAGTTGTTATTAACCATATATATACAGGTCTTGTACATTCTTAATTATTATTGATACAGAGTTTTCGCAATATTATGAATTTCTCACATGAAGAAGCTCAGAAAATGGTTACCATGCCAACTAACCCTAGTTCGGGTGAGAACTGCCAGTTAGCCCTACTTGTAAAGTTTGACTGAGTCAGTTCCGACATGAACCAGTGTTTTCGAATCACTGCATCTAGAGCTTGTAAAAACTTACACTAGTTTCTAAGTTAAAAGAAAGAACAGCTCGTGCTCTTGTAACACTGTATTGTACTCTTACTTCCTCAGGTAAAAACGACTGATTTAAGATCATTTTGTTGAACTAGAATTTTGTAATCCACTTGAGAATCATGACCGGGAAAAAATTGGAGGGTTGCAATTCAATCCTAAGACATTCTTTTTTTAAGCATTGTCAAGAAGCATTCAAGAGATGAAATATTTCACATCACTCATTTATTCTTAGATTTATAAAAAATTAAAAAGATACATAATTATGAATTATTAGAGTTGATATTTTAGGTGAATTGTGATAAATGGATGAAATATTAAAGAGTTGATATTTAGGATGTAGTTTGATAAATTTTAT
>NW_006500031.1:663805-679441 GCF_000471905.2 Amborella trichopoda
ATTTCATATATTTATAATGTCATTTGATCTGTGAGCTCCTATATTTTGAAATTGCAGGAATATGGTGGGGGAGGGCACAAAAATGCCAGTTCCTTTATGTTGGATGTTGCAGAATTTGAGAAATGGAAGGTTCAAGTTAGATGATTATTTGGGCAGGTGACTTATGTGCAACAGCAGAGAGAGAGAGAGAGAGAGAGAGAGAGAGAGATGCCCATTCAATCATGGGCGTGCTGTTAAATTGAGATGTGCGGAGAACATGTATATAATAATTTAAGAAGAGGAATAAGATTTCTTTTCTTTTTTTTTAAAAAAAAAGAGGATTAGTATTAACTTAGTGGATTATTATGTCTACTTTCCTTTATGAGATAACATGAATATCACTTCATAAAATTATAGAAATGTATATGAGAAGATCATTTACTTTTGATGCAAGGATGTTATAATCACTATTGACTATTGTATGTGAAATCGGCTCAGGATGTATTATTGATTGAATACAAAGTCTAAAATAAAATATATCGAATGTTGATAAATTTTTGTCTAATGGTTAAAAATAATTGTGACATCTTTATATAAAAAAAAAAATGGTCTCATCGTATTGTTGGGTACCCTCATGCAATACATAATTTCGTGAATTACCTCTTGATGTGATGGTAATGTTTCGTTCCCAAGCTTCAAGTACGGTTTTAGATTCACATGCTTCAGATGGCTCATGTCACTTGTAATACCAAACAATTGGCATAATAATGAAAAAGAAGAGCAGTGGACCACCATATAAAAAGTGAATCTTAAAATGTAAATATTAGCAAGTGAGATGTTTTCTATTAAGGGTGCAGTTGGCATATGCATCCGTAGCTGTAGAGGTAGGGTGCATCTTCAAATTTTATCTTGATATATAATTTTGATGTAAGATGTTCTAAGGCTTATCTCAAAATCTATTTTTATATTTAATTATCAAATTTTAAATTTAAAAAATGGTTAAAATCGAGTAGATCTATAAACATATGAAAATCTTGAAAATGGACGGTGTAGATAATATATTGTAATATGTATTATTTTTGAGATTTAAAATCTTTTTATTTTTCATGGTCATATATCTCAAGATGACCAATCAAAGGGTTTTTCAACATTAAAACTACCTTTTTCGACGGACTTTTGAGGTGCATTCGTAGTTCTAAATTATAAAGTTGCATCCTTATATAAACTTTTTCCTTCTATTAATTGCCAAAATTTTAAACAAAATTGGACTGCCCTCGGATGGGCTAGGTCCAATACGAAGTGTTTTTAAACCTCGGATAGGCTAGGTCCAATACGAAGTGTTTAAACCTCGGATAGGCTAGGTCCAATACGAAGTGTTTAAAGGGGGAAGTTAGAGTTTAGTCAAAGACACTTACAACCACAACCACGCAATTTAAAATCCGAGGGAGGAGAGTGATCGTGACTTAAAGTAGAGTGCATGTATATTGTGCTCACGCGGGAGCATATTATGTATCCATTCCCTCACTCAAAACACCTACTTAGAAAACTTTTTGTCTAATGTTTTGGGAACTACATAAGAATTAAGAATTACTAGATGATCACTTTTAGATGAAAATTTGAATTTTGAAATTGTGACACTCAAATCTAACCCTTAAAAAATTGGACAAGTCTCTATTCAATCTTGAGTCATTATTTTTTTTTTTTCAATCTTGAGTCTTTCTTATTTTTTTTCTAGTACATAGAATGTTTATTTCAAAAAATTTTATGGTGAAATCAGTCCATAGGATTTAAGGATTACATCTCCAGAATTTGAGATCTAATAAATACCCCAAGCAGAGTAAATGATATAATTTATTCCCGCGCGAGCACGAATAGTATCTTTCTATTGTCAAGAACTCCAGATAGTTTCCGCAACACTTTGAATTGCCGATCCCCAAACCGAAATTTCCATGAGTTTGGACTTTGGACCCTCCCGCTATTCGTTTTCTGCATTTTAAATTACCAGTTATTTTGCAAACATTAAAAAAAGTGACTCCTTAATCCTTAGGTCTAGAGAGCTGCACTGAAGTAAAACTCAGGGTCTCTCTGCAATTTGGTGTAGAGTTTCATAAACGTTCTTATGTATTTTGGAAAAGGTTTCTATACTTTTTATATTTTTTCTACATTATAGAAGGTTTATGCTTTCCCTACTATCCATCCGTTTAATTTTGATCAAGAAAGTCATTTATCGTTTGATCTTAGATTCGACGTCTCAAAATATTTTATTTTTAGTTTTTTTATGTATGAATAAGAAATTTGATACGTGCCATCATCTCATTGAGGTGCATCTATAAAACATATTAAAAATAATTTTTTAATAAAATATAATAATCAAAATATTTTTTAAAACTTTTAAAGGTATTTTGATCATTTTATTTTTTAAAAGTATTTTGATCATTTTATTTTATTGAAAATATTTTAACGAGTTTAATAGAAGATTTGATGTACAAAATTTGGTGTCTAAATAGTTTATAAAAAAATAATTAAAAATAAAATAATATAGAAATGTGACAATGTAATTGAGATAATTTTAACCCTCCATTCGAAATGGAGGGTTGGATAAAGGGAGAGAGGTAAATATTATGTTGTAGTGGAAGCGTAAAAAGCTTTGCCATGTATTTTACGACTGAAAAAAATTAGGCGTTTTCTCTCGAACGATAAAAGCCGAAGTTATTTCTGCCTAAAACCTTTGATTGAACAGCAGATGTGATTTTCTCTCACCACACTGAAGCAAAAGGAAGCGATCTCTCGGATATTATCATTTTCTACATAAAAAAAAAAGGCATTGCGGTTTTCTCTCTCTGTAGATTGCAAAATTAGAGGGATCTCGTGATGAAATAATTCTTTTGGCGGGTCAGGGGGATGTAATTTTCTCTCTCCAGAGATAAACTGCAAATGGATGGTTCAGAAGCCAAGAAGTATGTTTGGGAGGGGGCCATCCCTTTGCAGATCCACCTCCATGAATCTGAAGTCACCACTCTTCCTGCTCCTCCTCCTGCTTTGGTATCTCTCTCTACCTTCTTCCTGTTCATCTCTGTCTCTCTACTCTATTCTATTTAGTTTCCGTAGTCTATTGACTCAAAGCATCTTCGGACAGTCTTTTCTTTCTCACTCTAGATTTTACCGTGCTATTTTAGCAGACTCTTTTTCTTCTGTATTTTACAGTGATATTTCATCTGTGATTATTGATTATTCTCATAATGGTTTTCAACTTTGATTTGTATCATAAATTTTTAGTCAGCTTTTCGGTTTTACTCAGGCCCTTTGTGTTCTGTGCTAGGTCATCTATGCTCTTCATTCTCTTTGAGTATGTGCTTTTAGATATTTATGGTGTTGGGAAATGGAATTTCAGGTTTTAGGTCCTCGTAATGGGTACTTGCCTCTATTAATACCTCTAATAAAGCCTCATTTTAGTAGCACACTTCCTCCTGGATTGGACACTGTTTGGTTTGATTACAAAGGCTTGCCATTAAAATGGTATGTTTTTCTTGAATCATTTTTGATAATTGTTGTTTATCATTTATTCATTTGTATATGTCCGTTTCTAAAGAAGTTTCTCTCTTTTGAAAGTGGTTTGCTAATGTACTGTTTTCCTGGAATGTGAATGAGAGCAGCATAAATGTATGAATAATCTTGATTTGTTCTTCGCGAATATGAATAATCTTGATGTGTTCTTCGCGAAGATGGAGTTGCTGTTAGTGATGTAACTTATTCTGAAGGTTTTTGTTTTTGTTTTTTGAGGTAAATAACTAGTTGAAATTATTTCATTTGTATCGTTTGTCTTTCTTATACATTTGTATATGGAGCTGTCTTTTGGCCTTGTTTAAAATTGTTTTGTTCATTGTGATGACCTTTGTCATTTTGTATGCACTTATTATTTTTTTGGATTATGAGAATCATCTATTTCACCATGATTTACTCTTAGTATTTGGTTGACAGATCATTCACAAACATAATGGATGAGAAGGGGTACTATCATTCTCTGCCAATATATCTCTAGTGGTTCCTCCTTAGTGCATTATTTTCTATGGTCACAAGTTCACAATCATTAGAAGATTTTTATCAATTGCCTTTTCCTTTTTTTGGTAGTTCAGCTTTAGGATTTGAACTTGGGCTTTATTCTAGCAGCAACACCTTTGTGAATCAAACCCAAGCCCAAGCCCAAGCCCAAATCCGATCTGTTAATAGTTTCTGCAAGTCTGTTTCAGTGTCCTTTGTATCTTCTTTCTTGAGGAAAACCATAATTGCAATTGTCCATGAAGCATCATTGCAATTTTTTTTTGTTGCTTATTCAACTTGGCGCTCTCAATGGTATTGATTGATCCAAGGTATTTTTTGCATCATCAGGTTCTTATTTTTACTTTTTGAGTTCTGATTGGCATGCCAGTATCCCTTCACTGTTTGTTGCGTAAAAGTTCCATTATCATTAGATTGACATTGTGCCATGCCTTGTCTCCTGTGCTTATGATGGACATTGTTGATTCTCGAAAGCACCTTTTGGCCTTCATCAATGTCTCTGATCCCTATTCCATTACATGCAATATGCATTTTGACTTGAATCAGAGAAAGAGAGAGGCATGGGATATAATGAATGGAAAAAAGACATATCTAAAAAATACTAGATTATAAGGGAAAATGAGGACCCACTAGTTGGGTGACTTGGGTCTCCTTGGACTCGGACCCAAACCAGCCAGCTGCCATGTCCAGGGTCTTGGACCTAGACTGTAATTGGTGGGTCCATTTTTAAGCACCTAGAGTTGGATCTAACTTGGATCAACCTGGTGTCTCTCTGGGCTCACCCAACCTGATTACCACCCTGAGCTTGGGTATTGATCCCAATCTCATTAGCAGTTATGGCCTGTTTTTACCTCTCACTTTGGTGATTCACAATCCTTTGTTGTATTTCATACATGCATGGGCAGGCACCTTAGGGCATTTGATCACATTGCCGTTGTTGTGAGCCAAATGCTCCTTGACCAGGTGAATGCCCCCTACCTTTATGGTTTTGTTTGATAGATACACATGTTTTTTTTGAAGTGTTTCGATAGATACACATGTTATCATTTTTATCCCCATTAATAACTCTATTTACATGCCCCCATTCTGGGTCAGATTTCACTTTGTTAGATCTAAATCATCATCATCATCATCATCATCTGAGCCTTATCCCAACTATTTGGGGTTGGCTACTTTGTTAGATCCACAATTTTTATTTGGGTAATCAACATCACTCAAATAATCACATAAACTCCTACCAAAATCAAATACCAAATACAGCACCCTAACCACATCGTTCTGTACTCAAATCACCAATTCGCATTTCACTATTCACCAACCAAAAAATAAAAATAATTTTCAAGAGTCCTAACATCAAAAACAAAAATTGTACAAAAATCCTCTGTAAATTTTTTAAAAAAGGATACATATAAAAATTGAATTATAGATTCATAGGGTAAGTGAATAACTAAAATAGGAAAGCCAACACCCTAAATATTGATTCCCGTTCATAACAAGCACAGAACGCATACTAGGACCTCAAGTTTTCCGCCCAAAATACCAATAGAATGACCACATTAGGGCCTATTAGGATGATAGTTAATATTATCTGGAGTATTATCTCAAACTTATGTGCTCTTGACAATTTTATCTTGTTAGCAGTTTGTTACGTATCTTGCATTATGTATAATATTATTGATTTATTTAACTTTTTCGGCAAGTTTCTATTATTTTTAGCTATTTCTGGCAAAAAAAAATGTGATTTTCAGTAAATTATTGCACATAAAGTAAAATTTAATTTCCAAAAAGATAGCCTTTTGGAACACAGCCTGTAAGCTAATCTCAGATAAGTTTATAGTGGACACTGCCAAAAGACATAATTTATTATCTGGTTAATTTTGTTGAAGTAATGAATTATTAGTGATAACGAGTACATCCAGACAAGCCCTAAACTTATTGCAATTTTCATAAATTATAAAAAATCGAAAACAATATCCAATGCTTAGAACACTGACTCTCATATCATAACAAGCACATATGCAGCCCAAAACCTCTAATCTTCCAAAAAGATAGGCTTTTGGAACACAGCCTGTAAGCTAATCTCAGATAAGTTTATAATGGACACTGCCAAAAGACATAATTTATTATCTGGTTAATTTTGTTGAAGTAATGAATTATTAATGATAACGAGTACATCCAGACAAGCCCTAAACTTATTGCAATTTTCATAAATTATAAAAAATAAAAAACAATATCCAATGCTTAGAACACTGACTCTCATATCATAACAAGCACATATGCAGCCCAAAACCTCTAATCTTCCACCCCAAAAACCAAAACAATCACCAATAGCAACTTCCATTAAGAAAAGCCCCAAAACAATAAACAACACCCAAAACATCCCATATCATAGCAGGTACAAAGAGCGCTCTAAAACCTAAAATCCTTCACCTTTGAAACCAAAATAGTCACTACATTAAACACCTCAAAACTTCCATAATCGAGAAAGACATAATAGAAAGCCCTAAACAATACCCAATTCCCCAAAACACCATTTCCTATATATTACAAGTACAAAATCCACCCCAATAATCTCAAATGTTCCAAGCTAAAAGACCATAACAATCAGTACATTAAACCCACGTTAATATCCATTTATTAACCTATGAAAAAATTTGCCAAAAACATCAACATAGAATCCTCTTTCTAAAACCTTTTAAAATCTTTTTTTTTTCCCTTATTTTTATTCAAAGTTATAAATCTAGAAGAAGAAAAATAGAACTCATGAGCTTACTAGTTTGCTGGGATCGCCCGGAAACTTGAGTGATAGAGGGCCGATTCGCTGGAGAATCTGCAGAGAGAAGTTGGGCATGCTTAGGTTTTTGGTTTAGAGAAAAGGGTGGTAGAAAAATCCCTTTCTTTGTTTTATTTTTAGGAATCTCGTGGGTCTTTAGCAAAATGTTTTAGGGTAAATAATGACTAGACAATATTAAAAAAGGCCAATCTTTCTTTCCATTTTGACCAGAAAATAGCCGCCATACATTGTTCAAAAAAGCAGATTGCCTAGCGCCTAGGCGGTCCAGAAGGCCTAGGAACATTGCCCAAGCCTAGGCGGCGAAATTAGGCGAATATCCCTTGGGGCCTGCCTATGCGCCCAAGAACCCGCCTGGGCGACACCTTAACGCGCCTAGGTGTACGCCCTCCCAAGGGCGGAAATGCGGTTCCTTGAGGGTATTTTTAGGTCATTTTTTTAATACTGAAGGGGAAAAATTGTGGGTTTTAGGTTTATTTGAAACGTAAAACTCATTAGAGGCTATTTTAGAGTGAGAAACCCCAAATTGTTTTTTTGTCTTCTGGGCCACCTAGGTTCTGGGGGTGACCGCCTAGGTGCCGCCTAGCGCTTTTTGAAACATTGCCCCCATAAATATTCCATCTCCGTAGATTAAGAAGACCAGGATCGGCTGGTTTGACCTGGACCAGTGGAACTGGCTGGTCCAACAGATCGACTTGGTTCCATGTCGCACCAGTTTGGGATCTCACATCTGACTGGTGTGGACACCGGTTTTGGCTCCCGCCTGGCCTGTCCGATTCTGATATCAGTAGTGTTACATTCCCTTATTTTACTAATGAAGTTCGAAACATAGAATTTGGAGAAGAAATTGTTGATTTTGCTATTGTATTATGCCAGAATTACCTTCCCTTCTTGTATCGAGCCATCAGACAACATTCTAAGAATTGCCTTCATTAAAATAAAAAAATATAAAAACATTCTAATATTGAGACTCAAGAGTGCCACAACAAAGGCCTTTCCTTTCATCAATGAGCTTGATGACGATAATTTATCTGCTTCAGATAATCAAAACGAAAACAAAGTACCCTTTGATCAATGAGCTTGAAGATGATAATTTATCTGCTGCAGATAATTAAAACAAAAACAAAGTACTGCCAAAAAAAGAAAGTTTTTTAAGGGTTTGTATACTGCACGAACATTTGGAATTTTTTTTTTAAAATATAAATGGGAACCTAAAAGCATATGCAACCGTCATTATTCATGATTGAATAATATACATTTTGAAATGCTAGAAGTCTCATAAACATAATTAACAAGCATGCTCGATGACGTATGCTTACTTCATTGTATTCCTTTATGTTATTTCTGTTCCCTAGAAGAGTTGTGCTTGTTCTGTGCTTATTTTCAGGTATATACCAACAGGGGTTCTTTTTGATCTTCTATGTGCTGAACCAGAAAGGCCTTGGAATTTAACGGTAGGAGACTGGGCTTATTGTGAGAATTTCATCAGAGATTGTCTAATGTTTATTTTATTATATTCTAATTGGTTGTTCTGTTGTAAAATTGCTGTGGATTGAAATTATTTAAGCTTCTGATCTAAAATGCTCCAGTCAAAGATGGTACCATGGCTTTAAGATCGTACTGTAGATTGTGACATTTTCTATATTAATTCGCCGCATTTCAAATTGTTTCCCTCTGTGCTTATATTCAGGGAACCCTTGACATTAAATAGTATTTAAAGGGTATCTCATGCACTACACAATGTCTTTACCAAACTTCTAAAAATATTTGCTTGTGAGGTTTATTATGTTATGTGAAGGTACATATTCTGTGTGATATTTTACTGCAGAAATCTGAAATGGTTGTCGATAGGAGGATGAAGTCTTTATAAACCAATCATATCTTTTGGTATTAAAGTACCAATTAAGAAAATAATTTTCCCCTTCATGCCAATTACCTACAAACCTTAGTCTCCAGGTCTTTGTTTTATGCTAGGTAGGTTAACTGGGAACTATTCCCAAGGGAACTCATAGGGCCAAACTGCATTCTTTAGCTTCTAGGATTTATTTATAGGATTGTTTGGCTTCAACCTTTAATCAACTTGAGGTTTGCGAATATTCATTCTCGTCTTACTATTGTTGGGTGGTGTGCATGTCAGAGTTTGTTCACCTTATTAAACATTGAATGTTGTTAATAGCAGAACAATATATTTCAGAGATTCTCTATGTTCACGTGGGTATCTGTGTCAACTTTTTCCCCTCCATGTAGATCTTGCTGAAATCATATGACTTGCAAGGAGCCTAAATGAGCCGAATTGATCTGTGCTTATGGATGAGTTTCCATGGACCACTTAATCATTGATTATATATCACATGATTACCTTAGACTGCTTTATGCACAACGCATGGGCCAATGTGTCAATAGAGTTACTTTGTATATGCAATGGTTGGCATAGTCTTGACTTAAATGCCAATTTACTATTTCTTGGAATTATGGATCACATGGTTCACAACCCTGACTTGGGGTGAACCCATTTATGAAAATTGTGCCCTTTATCTGAAACTCAAAGTATGTGGCACTGTACTTGGCTTGAAATGAATGCTACATTGACACCTTTATTTATGTGTGTCAAGCTATGTAATATCCTGCCACAAAAACTTATTAATGAGTTACAGTTTGTAGGTCCATTTCAGAGCGTATCCTTCAGAGACTTTGAGTCCCTATGAGGGCGAGGACAGTGTAAAGTGGAGCTTCATTAACTCATTGAAAGAGGTAAAATTAACTTGATTTAGAGCTCATATATTTTGTAGTATAGGTTTAAATGTAGATGTGCATTCCCAGTCTTACCCTAGGCATCTAAGATTTGTATTGAGTGGGTTAAATTTGTGTATTGTTGCAAATGAAATGTCCTTTGGATATGTTTCGAAATGGGAATTTTGTGGTAATCATTCAGACATGTGTTTCACTGAAGTGATTTGTGCCAAAATTTGTAAACTCTTTTTATCGATATGCAGGCAGCATATATAATGAATGGGAACTGCAAGTGTGTCATGAACATGTCACAGCCTGACCAGCTAATGCTTTGGCAGAGCGTGGTGAAAGGTTTGAACTGCTCGCTATTACTTTACCTATCATTGCAAATGCAGTAAATCTGCGTGATATTGTCTCAGAAATGATGATGACTACCTGCTGAGGCAAATTATGTCAACTTACTTGACTTAAGAATTGTAAATTATTAAAAATATTTCAGGGGGTTTTGCTAGAAAATTTCTTTGGCTCCTCATCTCCCACTCTTAATTCGCAATTCATTTGGAGCGGAAACTGGAAATAACTCTATCCCATATTAAACCATGGAACTGTTCTTACTGAGTATAGAATGGTTTGGAAAAAGTCTATGGTTGTACATAACCTCATTGACTAGTTGGGTTCATACTTTTCGTTTTTTGGTTGATTGCAAAAATGTATATTTGACATCGTTTTGCCCATCGTTCAAGTTATACCTGTGATGTGCGAATCGATGAATGTATATATTGACATATTGTATAGCATTTTACTTTTTTTATTTTTATTTGTTATTTTTTTATTTTTTTTAAGAATGATGTAACGACATTAGTGCCATTGGTAGGTACTGATTTATGTTGTGAAAAATCTGGATCAGATGGTCATTGAAGCTCTCAGGGAACATTGGCTGAATCTATTAACAGTCAAGTTCCATGAGGAGCAAATGTGAAACTCAAAAAGGACGGTATAGCAACCCTTAGGGGAACCTTGGAAGGAAATTAATAACATTATTATCTGATGATCCTTATAATGGATTTTCTCAATTTCTAACTTTTCCTTTTCATTCCAATAATCTTATCAGCGTCATTTCTTTGACCTTTTATATCAACAATATATGCCTACGAGCATTAGTTAAATCAATATTATATTAGGAAAAACTTTATATAAGGTTGCAACCTTAAAATGTAGAATTAAAGATGCACTTCAAAAATCCATCTGAAAAAGGTTGTTTTAATGTTGAAAAACACTGTAATTAATAATCTCGATATCAAGATGTATCAAAATAATAATATTAAAAAAGATTGAATCCCAGAAATAGTGCATCTTGCAACACATTATCTAGACCGTCCATTTTAAATGTTTTCATATGTTTATAGATCTACTTGATTTTAACCATTTTTGTAGTTCAAAATTTTATAGTTATATATGAAAATAGATTTTCAGATAGCTCTAAGAAATTTTCACACCAAAACTACATGTCATGATACAAATTGGAGGTGCACCTTAATTAGATTGTTTAAGGTTGCAACCTTATAGAAACCATACGCATTACATTATGGTCTATGACAAGTTTGATCGAGCAATCCTGTGAAATTTCACTTTGAAGACTTTTCAGCTTTTATATTGTTATGATGCTCTTTCACATCATTTAATCTCAGTCAAGAGTCAAGACTGCTTGTTAGCAACAAATATCTTGTGTCTTACCCCAATCTACCTCTTAAATTGGTAGCACATGCGAATTTCATATTGGGCTTGGTGTTAAAATACTTAGGAATTTGTATATCTCTGGGATGTTTATTTTTTTATCTTGGCTCCAAACCCAAGATACTTTTTTCAAGTCTAATGTAGAGTATATGTGGATTTTTGCATTATGCTGTTAATTGTGGGGTTTAGATTTTATGACCTACCTTGCTTCATGGAGATGCACTGTTGACTAGATAATGTGCTTTAAAGGTCATTTTCATTTTTTTTGTTAAATACTATTATTAAGATGAGTTGGACTTTTAGATAAGTGATCTTTAAAGTGGGGGCATATCTGTTTAGATACTCAGTAATAGATATGATTACTTGTATTGTTGTCCATTGATTCAAAAAGCCGACTGCCCAGCACCTGGGCGGATTTCCCTGGGCAGCCGCCTGAACCGGCCTAGGCGGCCCCCCAGGGCCTGCGCCCCACTAGGGGAAAAATTGCGGCTCATTGAGGGTATTTTTTGGTCATTTTTTTAATACTAAAGAGGCAAAATGGTAGGTTTTGGGTTCATTTGAAACCTAAAACCCATTAGAGGCTATTTTAAAGAGAGAAAACCCAAAAAAAATATTTCTACTAGGCCACCCAGGTTTTGGGCGCCTGCCTAGGCGTTGGATGGCCTGGACCCCCCCGACCGCCTAGGAGCCGCCTAGCGCTTTTTGAAACACTGTTGTTGTCACTTATAAGAAGTTTGTACTCCAGTTTCAAGGTGCATTGGTTTTCCTATAGCATATCTGTAAATCATATCACGATAAGGCTATACTTATTTTTCTATAAATAGTTCTTCCCCCCCCCCCTTGTTATTTTCACCATATGACATATGGATCACATGATAGGAGGTTATGGTCACATGTGATGATATGAGCTTATCACCACGCATTTTCTTCTGATTTGCTTTGGTTTGACAACAATAAAGCTCGTAATATTTGGTTTTCTGATTATTTTTAGGTGATCTGGAATGCTACACACGTATATTTTCGAGGCTCAAGTTTGGGACCATTGGAGAAGGTACATACAAACCATCTCCAGTCTCTATGTATGGTCAACATAGCTTTAGTGAAACTGATTTACTGGACCAAATCAAACAGGTCGATTTTAATTGAACTTCCAAATTCAATTTGTCATGCTGGTATAACGTGTGGAATTGAGTTTGAGATATCTTGCATATTTAAGCACATTCTGTTTGTGAGCCTGAACACCTAATCTCGACCTACTTATTCCATGGAACTGCATAGCATTCTTTTGTATTAAAATTTCCATTATATGAGAGCACTAGAAAAAATTGAACATACTACGAGATTACACTCTGAAATGAGAGCATACCCGAGTTATACCATTGAATTGGAGCTCCATATGGATGTTATGTGCTTGTATTAATGTGCACGTATGTGCAGGTAGAATTCAGTGGTACTGGGGACTATTCCACTAGGCATGCATGGCATGAGAGACAAAACGAGTGTTATTAACACTGGTCCAGATTGGCTGCTCCAACCGGTTGGCCTGCCAGCTGTTGCCTTAGCCGGTTTGGTTTTCAAGTAGAGATTTGGTTTGGTCCAAAACTGGTTGAAATCAATATTTCACTAGTTTTGTCGGACCAGCCTATTCCTACCGTTTGAACCACCTAAACAAGGTTGGATGACTTTTTGTAATATTTTATATATTTAAGCTATTATTCCTAATTTTATTTTTATTTTTTGAAAATCTGGTCCTATAGGTTCAACTAGCGGAGTAGCAATTAAGACAGTTTTGATTGGACTAAATCCCTAACTAGTGTAGCTGCCGGTCTGATTATGATAACATTGGAGAATAACACATGGGATCTGAGTCGTGATATTGAAAATTGCATATATCAAAATATTAGTGGGAGAATATTGAAATGACATGGCACATTTTCCATAATATTGAATGACAATTGGCACATTTTCATGCCTCTAGGATCCATTATGTTAGCATGTATGTACAAAATATATTTCAGAAACAACTTCTCTTAAATTAATGAGTGGATTGTAAAGTATATCCTAGTGATTAAGACAGTTTTATGAAAATGACCATTATAAAGTGTTGGATTCTTATCAAGACTACTTGCGTATTAATAATGTACCTGAAGGCTTGTTGATATAAACCATAACCACCTAAAGAGTTTCATGCATAATGATGGGGGGCATGACACTTGAACTTGTAATGGTTCTCAACATCAATGGACCACTTGTTTTCAAGAGGAAATCCATAAGATGAGACTACAAACAAAGGTGGAAACCCTCTGTACTTATGCCTAAAGAGAAGAGTGCCTCTTTTGTTTCCTCTGTTGACTGCAATGTTTCTTCATTGAAATTACAAAGAGATGATAGCAACATTTTCTATGCTTCATGCCACCTGCTTACTTGTTTCCTTCAAAATTACATAATAAAAGTAAAGTACGAAACCGTCTAAGAAGATTTGAAAGTTAGCTATTTGATAATCATTCTGCAACAGTATGTTGAAGGTATTTCATGCCATCGGTTAATGAACGGACACATACAGGGTACCAGGTGAAAAAGTTTTCTTAGTGTGAGAATTTGGGGCTTTATATTAACATGCCTTGTATTAATTCTGGCCAGGCAGGATTCCTGTTCGCTTGTACTTAAGGATTGTCAGTGAGAAACTGAATGACTTGGAAGATTTACCTCCAATCAGTAGTTGGGACGAAATCCGCTACATAAACAGACCGGTTGAACTCCAAAAATATGGTGTGCTTTCATATTTTTGTCTTTCAAGTTCTCTGATGAATTGATAGTAATACATCTTAGACTTTCTTGAGAAGCATAACATTGTCATTGAATGGAATCAGTTAATGAACTCATACTTGATTGATGTGCTTCAGATTCGCTAACCAATTAATGATTCTGAGAATCATTTTCAGTGATCGAGGAATGATTTGATTAGGTCTGGATTAGTAGTTGAAAATATCACCTGTCCATACTATATTCTAAGTAAATATAAAATGATCAATGTGGTCATAGTAGCAATAATGACTCTGGTTTATCACCATTCAATCCATGGGTTGGATGGTGATGGAGAAAATGTAGGTATATGGGTGTCATTCTTGAATTTGTACAGTACGAAGCACTCCCCTCCATCACCGTTCAACTCATTAATGGTACAGTGATAACCTCATGGTTGTGGGGTTTTGGTGAGCATATGGTCGGTTGCAGGATGATTCTCTCTCTCTCTATTTTGCATTGTTACTACAGCGATTAGTACCTACATTATTGTGGATCTGCGATGTTGTAGGGCATATTGAAAATTTTCTTTGTAATTGACATCCAATTGGTGGTCCTGGTCGTTCATAATTGAAGACGTGGGATTGATATTATTGGAATTGGCAGTACATCATTTTCTAACCTCTCTCTCTCGCCCTCTCACACACTCAAACAAAAGGAGCCTATTAAAAAGCTTAAAATATTGCAGGTGTCTGCTCTCTACGAGACGCATTGGAAAGTCTACTGCCTGAGTTGTTCATGCCCAAATCTTCAATGAGAGATCTAAGGATGAGAGAAAAAGAGTCAGGTGGTGGGCCTTCAGGAATTAAATCTGCCCTAGGGCCTGATGACTTTGAAGTAATAAAGAATACTGGGGATGAAGCTGAACAAACACACAACATTGCATCAACAGAAGTGGACTCAGTCGAGAGCTCTTGTCTCAAGCTTATTCGTATTCAAGGGATTGAACCCAATCTGGACCTGCCTTTCTCTTGGGCTGCTAACCATTTGAAAAACCCTGAACACATTCTTCATATATGTCTGTATATCTTAAACAATGAAAGCCAAATCTGATGCATTACTACGCGTGCGGGTTTTGATTTGTTTTTATTTTCCTTTTGGTAATGAGGCTGGGTTTGGCGGTTTCCACATGTATAGATTCTTTGATCCATTTATAACTGAACTCATTTGTTTTTTTTTTGAGGAATGTTGACATATAACTGAACTGAACTCGCTTGTTTTGAATGAATATTTCATATATGCAAAATTCCATAGGAGTTCTCCATAGTTAAAGTGAATGTTACCTTTTTTCCAATTTCTGAGGATAGGGCTTTGGTGTATCGTCCAATGCACCTATTGTAGTGTGTCCACCTTCCAAAATTCATCCTGAAGATGGATTATGGATCTGAAACCTACACGAGTAAATCAACTTTACCACCATGATTATGAATATGAAAAATATGAATTTTGAGCCTTAAAAATGGTCTATTTTGTACTTTTTCTGGGACTATATTTCATTTCTTCAAAGATCATTAGGTTCGCAATAGGTTTTGAGATGGAAGTTC
>NW_006500031.1:690606-750416 GCF_000471905.2 Amborella trichopoda
AACATTATTGTTAAATGGAATCAGTTAGTCCTATGCGGTGAACCTCTCATTCTTGATTTATGTTCATCATATTCACTAATCAACTGATGATTCTAGGCGATTATTTTTTATGATTGCGAAATGATTTGATTAGATCTGGATTACTAGTTAGAAATATCACATGTCCATACTTTTTTAAGGTAAATATAGAATGATTGATATGGGCATGGTAACAACGACTGCTTTATCAACATCCAATCTATGGGTTGCATGGTGATGGAGAAAATGCAGGTATGTCATCATCGTCGTTATTATCAAAGTATTTTTTCAATTAATTGAGGTCGGCTGCACGAATCTTTTTTTCATTATGCTATTTTAAAAGCTCAATTGACACTGAGGCCATAAGTCCCTATATCTCTTCGGACTACTTCCAACCATATCTTTTTGGGTCTACCTCTTGTCCTTTTCAATCCTTCCACTTGAACTAACTCACACATCATATCAGATGTTGTACTAGGTTTGCGCCACATATGGCCAGCCCACCTAAGTCTAATTTAATTTATCTTATCGCCTATTGATGCCATACTTAAAATTTTCTGAATGGATTCATTTCAAATTCTATCCCTTCTTGTCTTGCCACTCATCCATCTCAACATTCTCATTTTCGATACACTCATTCTATGGGTATTTTATTTTTTGTCAGTCTAACATTCTGCCCCATACAACAAAACTAGTCTCACAACTGTTCTACCAAACTTATCCGCTACCTTCATTGGTATCCAAATATACCTATTATTGTATACTGTTTTATGGATATTCATTTCAATTCTTCAAAGATCATCAGGTTTGTATTATGTTTTGAGATACAAGTTGTCATATTTGAGGCGGAGATAGATTCGAATGATTTAGATGTGTTCATGTCTCAAAACTATTTAAAATCAAAAGGGACATATGAATCACCATAATCACCAAAAACTTTTGGATTTGTTAGAATCTATCTCTTACTAACACAGAAAAGAACGAGAACATTCATCCCCTCGTATTATTTTCCAAATTTTGTGGTGAGTTCTGGCCAAATGGGATGGTAAAATGCAGAGTTATTGGTTATCTCCGAACATGTAGAGCCCAAAGAAAGAGACGTATCATTAAAAAGTTCTAAACACAATTGGACAGAAATCTATGAGTAAACTTACAAACATCTATGAGTAAACTTTTATAATACTTGACTTGTTACTATCCAAAGTCTATTAGATAACTGGTATTTAAATTGTGATTACTTTTTTAGAAATCCAATTCATCTGAAATTTGGGACGTGTATACATCTAACCATCTCGCACCTAAATGAAACGTTTAAAAACAATTATCAAAATATAATCTGACAAAAATTACCCCTATAATTTTCATAGGGGTAATTTTATTTGAATTATTTTTTAATAATTTATTTAGGTCCACCTCACTAAGGAATACAACCCACAAAATTTGAGGTTAAAAAGATTTTGTATCAAAACCTAAACAATCGTTATCTTTTGATAGATTTTGTATGGTGATAAGCTATAAGTTAATTACTCTAGAACTTCACTCACAAGTGTGTTATAGTGTTTTCCATATATATACGAATAATACTTACAAATAAGTGAATTTCTATAATACCTCTCTCATAGCTCATCACCATCCACGTCTACTAGAAAACCACGATTATCTAGAAGTACTTGAATTTTAGTATCTTTTTCCAGAAATCTGATTTATCTGAAATTTGAGGCCAATATACATCTAATCGTCTCACACCAAAATAAAATATTAAAAAAAATTATAAAAATGAAAAAAGCGCCCCTAAAATATTCCTAGAGTAATTTAGTCATTTTCATTAATCTAACTATTATTCTTATATTTTATTTAGGTACATCTCAATAAGACTTATACCCCCATAAAATTTGAGGTTAATCATATGTATAAAAGAATTATTAAAATTTAAACACTATCAAACGATCATGACCATTTGACGGACTTTGGATGGTAATGAACCATGAGTGAAATACTGTACAAATTCATTCACGAGCATTTTGAGTTTTTTTCATATATACCACTGCAAATACGTATAAGTCACTCATGACTCATCACTATCCAAAGTCTATTAGACAACCAAGATTATTTAATAGTATTTAATTTAATTTAATTTTTTCAAAAACTCATACTATCCGAAATTTGGGGCACGTGTCCATCTAACCATTTCACATGTAAATAAAGTATAAAAAAATAATTATCAGAGAAATAAAATGATGAAAATACACTTACAATCATAAGATAATTTGGTTTTTTTTTTTTTAATGATAATTTTTATTATTTGAATTAGCCGTGTTCCTTGTGTGGGTGAATCCGTAAGCTGAGGGAAGTTGATAGTGTGATTAGAGGCACAACATCTCCAATAAAACCCGAAGTTAGGGCAGAATGGCATCGTTTTTCCTTGGGAGAAAGCTGGCGGCTACTCGGCTTAGTGAAACACGAACATAGTGTCCTCCACCCATCATCCGTTAACTCCAACAAGCACAAATTAATTAAACACTAATCTCCACCCTATATATAAACCATCTCTCTGTAACACACACCCACAACTATCATTTTGCGAGGAATACAAAATGAGCAAAGTGAGCCTGCTTGACTTTTGGGTGAGTCCCTTTGGCATGAGGGCGCGGATCGCCCTCGCCGAAAAGGGAGTTGAATTCGAGAGACAAGAAGAGGATTTATTTGGAGGAAAGAGTGATCTACTCCTCTCTTCAAACCCTGTATACAAGAAGGTGCCAGTCCTTCTGCATGATGCCAAGCCTGTCTGTGAATCTCTTATAATCCTCAATTACATTGATGATGCATGGCCCGAGAAACCATTGCTCCCCCAGTGCCCCTACGAGCGTGCGCAAGCCCGATTTTGGGCCGATTTCACTGATAAGGTACTAAGGAAATCATACCAATCTTCTTTAGAAATGTGATTCTGTATGTCAACACTGAAAGGATTAGTGATACAAATCACATTAATCTTTTCTAGAAATGTGATTTTCCAACCTATGCCATCATTTTGTTCTAAGCTATTTGAGTAGTTTACTGCAAAACAGTTTTCCGACCGGGCATGCTTCATCATTTGTCAGTGACATGAAAAAAAGAAGAAAAGAGCATGCAATAAGACTATTTATCTTATCTTAAACGTTATAATTACTTTTAGCCATTAAATTTGAAATTGGATGGCTGGGGGTATGTCATTGATTGATTGAGCTTGAAGGTCAAACTTTGCGCTTTTATATTTTCTAACTAAAGATGATGGTGACCTCTTTGTACTAAAGATAAATGATTTAATAATATAAGATACCATGTGAAAATACTATGATGAAGCAATAAGCACAAGGTACATAATCCTAAGTACTAGGAAAAAGATTAGTACTACGGTTCATCACCATCCAATGAAATGGTGGACGAAAATGGAGAGACACTGGAAAAAGCAATATGAAAATACGAGGTAGAGTTTGGAGTTTGTGTTGAATTGATGATATCATATTTGGGCAGGTCAGAAATGGGTTTTACCCGCTCTTCACAAAAATTGAGAATATTTTATTTCTTGTTTTGCCTCCAAAATTTGGTACCTGAACATGGTTATAGACGTAGGCCAAACACAAAAAGTAACTAAAAATAAATATAAAAGAAATACTTAAGCATCAATAAAAAAACTACAGAATAGCGATATCTTCCCTTCAAATCCAAGGAATTCCTTTTTTTGTTTTCGTTTGTCTAATTGTTCAACGAGTGCGTATGGTGTGTTATTGAGGGAGTGGAATATGCATATTTAAGACCTGCTTAGAAGGATTTTTAGATATAAAATTCTTAATCCACTTTGTAATCACTAGAGATTATTTTTAAAAATAGAAATATCAAAAAAATTGAGTTATGAAATGCCTTGATTTGAATATCCAAAAATTGGATGATTTATTCGACCTTGGTTTGGTATTTTTTAAGGGAAAATGCATAGGCCATATAATTTTTTTTTTTTTTAATTTCTTTTTTGAAGTTAGTCGCTAGGATGTGGTGTTCACATTTCATAATTTGGAATCCTAAAAATACTCTTATTCTGTGTCTTACCTGAGGGAGTGAACTTAAGATATGCTGCTGCTAGCATATAATCTTTTGCCTTCTTTTATGTGTTTCCATATACAATTGGTGCAGATTTTCGAAACGGGAAGCAACGTATGGAGGAGCAAAGGGCAAGCTCAAGAGGAGGCCAAGAAAGAATTCATTGATTCTATCAAACTCTTGGAAGGGGCCTTAGGAGAGAAGAAATACTTTGGGGGAGAGACGTTTGGATTTGCCGATATTGCGACTATCGCTATTGCATCATGGTTTTATGCTTATGAGACCTGTGGGGGCTTCAAGTTGGCAGATGAGTGCCCCAAATTTGCTGCATGGATGAAGAGATGTGGGGAGAGAGAAAGTGTTTCTACTGTTCTTCCTGAACCATCCAAGGTTTATGAGTTTGTCTGCATGATGAAGAAGATGCATGGGCTTGAGTAGTGTACTGTTGGTGGTTGTGGTTGTTGTAGAGCTCAATGCGCTCTCTCTCTCTCTCTCTCTCTCTCTCTCTCTTTCTCTCTCTCAATGTTTGCAGTCACTTTCTCTCTTAGGTGAGAAAAAAAAAAAAAGATGTTTAAGTGAATCTTCAATGACATGGTTGCTTTGCTTTGGTCCTTCGTAACTGTGTAAAAATGTGTTTTCCTTTTGCAGACCCTCTCACATGCGGAAATAGGTACCCGAAATATCGAGATCCCACCAGGATCATGTATTTAATGGGGTTGGGGTCGTGGTGGTCTAAGGTCTAATCTTCTATTCTCAGCTAATGCATTAAAAAATCCCTAA
Source organism: Amborella trichopoda (assembly GCF_000471905.2). The sequence goes on from NW_006500031.1 coordinate 695,476, forward strand.
CAATTTCAGAAAACGGGTAGAGGCACGTCATCGCCACTGAATTACAAAAAAAGAAAGAAAGTGTGAACCATAAAACAAGCATAAAAAACACATACACAATAGGAATATAAAAATTTATGCAGATCATCTCAAAGGGGCTACATCCATGGGCATTGGCAAACACAATCCACTAAATTAGTGAGAGTTACATTATTGATATGAGCCGAATAGTTACCTCTCTAACCCCTGATAACACCCTAGTTAAACAATTCTTTTAAACGACCTCTCCTAACTGACCACGCCCATCAATCACCCTTCTATTTTTCACAGACTAACTACTATCTAGAAAGGAAAAGTTGAGAGTAACCAAAATTATCTCTCATTAAAAAGGGATATTATCCAAAATCTCAATTTAACCATTTTTTTTTATAAAAAACTAGCCTCTCTTTCTGCAGAGGCACCATCGCAGACTTTCTCCCTAAGAAGTTAGCTTCTCTCCTTTTGGAGGCCCTGCCTCTCTCCAAAGTAAGCCCTTCCACTTATCCCAGTCGGTGACCCCGAACTAGGGCACACCTAGTTCTTCTCTCTTTAAGTTATATATAATAGGAATCTCATTGGTTATATATAATTTAATCTCATTGGTTACACACCAAGAGTCATAATCTAGTTAGGTTTTTCATTTGGTTTACATAATCTTTTTTCAAACAATGGACTTTGAAGGGGTTTTGCCGGCAACGGGCTAACAAACTATTAAAGTGCGGTCTCCTTCAAAAATATTTATTAAGGACACGGTTTCTATCTATTTTTGAGATGGATTTTCAGACCCAATTTTTAAGGACATATAATTTTATACATGGAGATCATGAATATAAATAAATAAATAAATAAATAAATTTTAAGAAATTAAAATAATGATTTTAGAAAGAAAACATTTGGGCCGTTAATTTCAATTGTTTTTAGATGGACTACCAATTTGCATCCACCGCGTATTATAGAAATGCGGTCCAGCCCGCATAAAACAATTTTCCCCTTCTTAAAGGTGGAATTTAGATCTAAAATTCAATAGGTTGATAATCTCAACTGACACAATCATGAATTTGAGAAAAGTTGTTTTAAACTTTAAAAACAAAGTTGCTTTAAAATTTTCATAGACCACTCATTTGAGTTCTTCTAAAATAATATATCTTAAATTTTAAATCTAAATTCTATTCTTTTAGATCCATATTCAAAGTGGTTGAGCCTATAAAAGTTTAGTTTAAAATTCATCTCTAAGAGAGATTTTTGGAAGAGGACCACACTACCAACACAAACTTTCCCTTTGTTTTTCTTTAAAAACATATGGCATAAATCATGAAGTTTCAGCATGGTTTGATTTTGTTAGAATTTTAATGTTAAAACCAATTTACTTCCATGGTTTAAGGAAAATGTATATTGTCTATAGAGTTATTATGAAGAGTGCATATTGTAATCAATATGTATGGAATTGGGTAGGTGCAATATCATGTATTTTATGATAAGTGTTAGTATAGTATATGTGTTTATGATTTCTTTCCATTCTTATTATTCATTAGATTTATATATAGAGTGGTTGTATAGTCCTGAGATAATCAATGAATAATGGACACGAAGAGTTCTCTTTAGAAAAACTTGGGAACTCTTTAGAGAAGTTTTGGAACTTTAATATGGTAATAGAGCTTGAGATCATCTTCGCCTTACTCCTCTCTGCTCGAGTCTTTTGTTGCTCGATATTGTCTATTGCTGTCAGCTAGCAGTTCTTTGATCACTTGTTTTCTTGGACGATTAGGATCTATCGTCTGCTTCAAGCCTCCTTGTTCTTTCAGCAATCCCGACTGGTTTTCTATCCCCAATGAACACCTCAAGTTTCAACTATTTTCATCTCTCATATTTGTTTTGTAGTGGCACAACTTTCTTACTCTACCTTTTGTTTGTTTGAAAGATTGAGTAGCTAATCTCCTCGCAAAGGCTCACCCCATTACTCTTTTTTATTACGTATTATCCAAATTGTAGTTGCTCTCTCTTAAAGTGTCTTGAGTTTGAGGCAAGGTGTAAAGGAAAATGTATATTGCCTACAAGGTTACTGCAGAAAATTTATACCCTAATCACTATGTATGGGTAGAGTAGGTGCAATGTCCTGCATTTTATGGTAAGTACTAGTATAGTATAAGTGTTTATGATTACTTTTTATTCCTACTGTTTATTAGATGTATATACATAGAGGTTGTATATTTCAGAGAATCAATGTATAATGGACACCGAGAGTTCTCTTCAGAGACTCTTGGGGCTCTAACAAATATGATGAAATTTCCAAGTATTCCCCATAAATTGGCCATTACTTGTTGACCAACACTTCGCAAAAAGTTAATTCTCAGGTTGGTGCTGACGGTTTTTTCCATACAAGGAGGGTTTTTAACATAAAATTGTTTATATCTTCTTTGTCCTTTCTTTTGTTTAATTTTTATTTTATAGGGAAATTTATCAAAACCCTTTAACAGTTAGCCCATTTCATATAAATTCAAAACCCATCAAAATGCAATACTTGGAATATTTAAAAATGGAAAAAATATTTTAAAATTGATAAATTAGTTATATCTTGATAAATTTTAGTTTTTCTAATGTGGATGATTTGTGTTCGCTTGTTTATTTTTCTCTATTTTGTGATTGGTTTTCATTCATGCCCTTGAGGTGACGGAGTGTTGCTTCCAAATAGTTACCCATGGTTTCATTCATGCCCATAGAGCTGGAGTGTTGCTTCCAAATAATTACCCAAGATGTGGGGGATACGTACTTCTTAGCAACGTGCATGCAGGAGGAGGTAAGACAGGAAAAATAGTGAAGAAGTTGGTGAGAGAGATCATCTTTTGAGTAGTTTCATCCATTTACACAAGGTTGTGCACACGTTTGTTACCGGTAATGATTATTATTATTATTATTCAAACTTTATCATAATTATTTGAGATTGGCTACACGAATTTTGTTTTGTTATTATTCTCTATCAACGGTCATATCATCAGTCAAATTCTAAGTCATCATATATAATCTCACAACTTTTATCCATGTCTTTGGGGGCCTTCCCCTGCCTTTATATAGCCTTCCACTTGAACCAAATATCCTTTCCAAACCAAAGGTTTTTTAGGTCAATACTGCACATGACCAAACCATTTAAGTCTACTTTCCCTCATTTTATCGCCTGTTAGGTACATCCTTAAGTTCCCTTTAATGTATTCATGTTGAATTCTATTATTTATTGTCATGCCACTCATCCATCTCATGAATATCAAAAGACAAAAGACAAACGATTGCGGCTCATCATGAGTATAAAAAATAAAGGACCAAAAGTTATCGATTCAAGTTTAAATAATAGAAGCATATTTTTTTTTACTTCAATGTTTAATGTTAGATATGGAGTTACAAATATTTTATACTTCAGCACTGTTGGAACATAGTGACAACAACGATATTGCTACAAGTAAATAGAAAAAGCTTCAAACAAATTTTTATAGAAACAATACTGGAGCTTAAAACAATGTTTTTATAGAAGCAACACGTGTTACTGAGTCGAAGCTTTCTTTCAAATGACCACCCTCACTAGCATATTTAACTATTGGTTGTATACATGGCTAATACATGCCCTATTCTTTTGCCACTAATAATTTGTTTTGCCTTGGAAAAGTAAAATGGTATTCATTCCTTAATTATGTTTCTATAATTTGAATTAGACAAGACCCTTTATTCTATCACCACCTTCTTCCTTACAATAAAGGTTCGTAATATAATACTCCATGACTGGTTTTCTTCCGCATCCACGATATAAATAACATTAGGACCGAACTTCTTCCTTGCATAGGCACTTAAGAATCATCACCTATAAAGACGTTATTGGTTAGTTTTTCATTATGCCAAATAATTAATAAATAATATAAGTAAATTTCATTATTAATTATTTGTGTGGCTTAGTTTGTAACTTGAGGTAAGTCTTAGTTTGTTCGAGAAGTTACGTTCAATTACTTCAACATACATATGCTTTTTATTCTTTCTTTTATTTATTTGCTATCCAAATTCTTCTACTTCGTATTGGATATGTGCATGTCAAGCACGTGCCTGATATTCTTATCCCCAATAATTATTTTTCTTTCTAAATATAACTTTCCCAAAGTAAACTTTGTAACCGTCGTTTTTTTATGTTTCTATAAATTGCATCTCGCAAGGCTCTCTACTCCATCACAGTCTTTTTTTTTGTATACTAAGTTCGAATCAAAGTGTCATAATTGTTGGTTTCTTTTGTTACCCAATTATGAAAGAACTCTATGATTTACCTTCTTCTTTCCATGGACAAACTCCATGAAATATCAACAACCTTTTTGCAGGCCTCTCTCCTCTCTCTCTCTCTCTTCATGCCGCATTATAAACAAAATCCAAAATCACAAACATCTCTTAATACGATTTCAAAAAGTTAGAAATCTGAGATTTATATCCTGAAAGTCATTTCCGTTTTCTGTATTTCTTTTTTGGAATTAATATTTCTTATTCTATCTTTTATTTTATTTTTAATTTTATTTTGTATCATAATTTAGACTTTTTATTATTGTCTAATTTGGAACAATATGAACATTCTTTTCTTGTTTGTATAAAATTCAAATAGTAATTCTCTTGAATTTTTTTGAGATTGGATGTGTACTTTTCAAAGGCAAAATCACATAGATATGTATAATCATCGCTACTTTTTAAAAGTTGTGATGATTACATCATGTGATTTGGAAATATTGCTTATAATCAAACTTTGTTCCCTTTGGTGCCATAAAAAACTTGCATTCTAAATGATTATGCCACTAAAGGGATTTAGGATAATCATTTGTTCCCTCCTCTAAATCAAAGGATTTACCCAATATTTGCATTCTAAATAGTTGTTCCCTTTGGTTTCTAAATGCACCAAAGGGATTGCCTTCGTTTGTGATTGCATAGAATTCAAATAGAGAAGGTTTACGTAAATCCTTTCTAAAGTGATTTAAATTCAAATAGAATTCTATTTTATTTACGTAAACACTTTGATTTAAGCACCAAATAGAATTCTATCAAATAGAATTCAAAGTGATTTATTTGATTACGTAAAGTGATTTACGTAAATCATTATCAAATAGTGACTTACGTAAATCATTATGATTTACGTAATCAAATAGAATTCAAATATTTTACTTAAATTATTTGAATTCTATTTATATTACATAATGATTTACAAAAATTGAATTACATAATTTTATATTACGTAATTATGTAATATATAATTCTTAACATTATGTAATATTACGCAATATATAATTCTTAACGTTACGTAATATTATGTAATATATTACGTAATATATAAATACAATTATATACTATATAATATATAATTTTATTTATATATTACGTAATATTACATAATATATTTATATTATGTAATATATTACGTAATTTTATATTACATAATATATTACGTAATCATTTATATTACGTAAAATATAAATAGAAATAATTATGTAAGTATTAAATAGAATTCTATTTACGTAATCATAAATAGAATTTAAATGATTTACATAAATAGACCAAATAATTTACATAATAAATTCTATTTAGGTAATCAAATAGAATTCAAATCATTATCAAATAGAATTCTATTGGTCCGTAAACACTTTAGAATTCAAATAGAATTCAAAGTGATTTATGTAATGCATAGAATTCTAAACACCTCTCTCTTTGATTGAATTCTAAACACAATCAAATAGAATTCAAATAGAGAGGCATCAAATGGAATTCTAACGTAAGAGATTTCTAAACCAACGCGAATTAGAATGCAATCAAAAAGTTAGAATGCACCAAAGGATTTTCATGGCACTAAATGATTATGCAAATATTGCGTACCCTTAAACTTGCATTCTAAATGATTATGCAAATAGAAAAAAGGAACAACGGTTGCATTCTAAATGATTATGTATAATCACTATGTTATCTCTTTTCTCCCTCCTCTCTAGTTGTGCACTGCGATGCCCATCGTCGGGAGTAACACTCTCATGCTTCCCTTATCCTTTGGAAACATGCACAGAGAGCCGGGCCTTAATCCGGGTGGCGGCCCAAGCCTCTGTCCAAGTTTACCATTTCCCAAGTTGTGCACGTCGATGCTCATCGCTGCGCATAATATTCATTTTCATTCTTTGGCAATGACATTGAACCGGGCGTTTCTCAAGTGGCGGGTCAGGTTGTGTCTGAGTCATTTACTACACGAGTGGCGATGCCAAGTGCCACGCGTGTCCTTTCTCTTTTTTTTTTCTCTCTTATTTTTCTCTCTTATTTTCTCTCTCTTCTCTTCTCTCTCTCCTTTCTCTTTCTTCCCTTCTCTCTCCTTTCCCTCTCTTTTCTTCTCTTTCATTTTTCTCTTTTTCAACTTCTCTCCCATTTCTTCTCCTTTCCTTCTCTTCTCTCCCATTTTTCTCTTCTTCTCTCTCTCTTTCTCTCTTTGCTTTTCTTATCCCTTATCTCCTTCTTTCTTCTTTTTCTTCTTCCTCTCTCATTTGACTAAGGGACAAGTCTAACACTGTCACGGTAGTCTTGTCATTGAGCAGTACTGCCGTCGTGCCGGTCTAAGTTACCGTGCTTGTCTTGCTACCACGTCTAAGTTACCGTGCTCATCTTGCTACCACGTCGTCGAGCAGTACTGCCTCTGTACCGGTCCGCGTTACCATGCCCGTCTTGCTACCACGTCAAATCAATCATCATACTAATCTAGCCACTATGCTAGGCTAGTCACCTGGTCCAATGTCTCTTTATTTTCTTCTTCTTCTCTCTTCTTCATTCTCCCAACCCTCATCTCATCATTTCTTCTCTTTTCTCCTTTGAATGTGCATGCCTTGCATACATTCACCTAAAGACAAGGTAGGGTCCTTCGGCCCACTTGTCTCGTAAAATTAATCATGTGCGTGTAATTGCAGAAACATGAGTATACATGTCAAGGGAGGTGATTCCGAACCAGTTGTAGGACTTGGGGGCTTTCTTTGTGATCTAAGAGGATGCCCATGCGAGCCAGCTCGAGTAAGTCCCAAACCTACCTTAAATTCCTCTCTCATCAATTGGTATATCTGCCCTTGCTCTGAAGCAAGATTCTCGAGAGACGAGACGCGTGCTGCAAGATCATCCAGATTTGGAGGGCGAGATCGAGGGCCTAACTAAGGACGTCTTGCTAAGTGGGCATTATTGCTGATGGAATTCGACATCACATATGTACTACAAAAGGCCATCAAGGGTCAAGCCCTGGCTAATTTTCTCATAGCACATCCTGTACCGGCAGAGAATCTCCCTTATCAAGTGACCTCCCGATGAAGAAGTCTTATATGCAGAAATTTCTCAAGCATGGGAGATGTACTTTGATGGAGCCTTCCAATCTGGTCGTGGAGGCATTGAGGTGGTATTCATGACCCCGAAAGGAGAAGTGCTTCCTCTATCCTTCTCTCTCACCGAAGCCGGTTCCCATAGCGAGGCAGAATATCAGGCCCTTATAATTGGGTTGGAGATAGCCTCTGATCTAGACTTGGAGTAGCTCAATATCTATGACGATTCTGAGTTGGTTATTTGACAACTTAAAGGGATCTATGACATGAGAAAGGATACTCTCAAGCCCTATTATGATATTGTAAAGTCGTATAGGGCTCAGCTTGAGGATTTTTCTCTAAGTTATATCCCCAGGAGATTAAACTCGCACGTTGATGCACTCGCAAAGCTCGACCCTACAATTCAACTGTCTTCACCAGGGCCTACACTTGTTTGGGTCGTAAAGTGGAGACACATTGAACTGAGAACCGAAGTGGACGTAGATGATGAGAGACTTATCTTTCTCGAATGTCTGCCTTATCCATTTAGGGCACTTCTGGTAGCCAAAGATGTCATTAAAGCTAAACAGAAAATGGCACGGAGTCAAAGTTATAGAGCCGAAAGGCCAGAACCAAAGTTCTTCGAATGTGTGCAGAAATTGAACAAGTAGAAGATTGGAGAGAGCTCATCATCAATTTCATAAAGTACAAAAGGCTGCCTGAGGATCGTACCGAGCGTAATAATGTACGCAGAATGTCTACCAAGTACACCTCCTCGAAGGGGGTACTCTTTTCTACCGATCTTTTTGATGGAATTCTCCTTAGATGTGTAAATGCGCAAAAAGCAAATAAGGTGTTAGCAGAAGTGCATTCAGGTGTCTGTGGACTGCATCAGTTCGGTGCTAAGCTTTATGAGCGGTTACGCAGGCTGAGGTATCATTGGCCTTCAATGATTGCTGACTCCCTAAACTATGCCAAAAGATGCCAGGTATGCCAGATGCGTTCAAGTCTTATTCATCAACCTCCTGAGCCCTTACACCCCACAGTGCCATCATAGCTCTTTTCACAATGGGTTATGGACATTGTAGAACCTATTGATCCTCCTTCAGCAATCGGTCTTCATTCTGGTAGCTACGGATTATTTTTCCAAGTGGGCTGAAGCGGTCCCCCTCAAGCAAGCTCGGGGGCTGCAGTGGCCAACTTTGTGCGACATCATATCATATACCAATTTGGAGTGCCTAATTGAATTATATCAGACAATGGCCCTCAATTTAGAAGTCATCATATTGATCGCTTGGTTAATCAGTTCGGTTTCGATTAGAAGTACTGAACTATGTACCACCCTCGAGCGAACGCCGTAGTTGAGGCCTTCAATAAAACTCTATGTGGTTTTTTAAGGAAGTCAGTATCAAAAACAAGGAAAAATTGGCATGAGAAGCTTTCGGAAGCCTTGTGGGCCTATCGCACTACCATAAGAAATGTCATCAATTCCACTCCTTATTCATTGGTCTATGCGGGTGAAGCAGTCTTACCCCTCGAGATTCAACTGCCCTCGCTTCGTATCGCCATACATCAAGGACTGGCTGAAGATGAGAGGGTCAAGCTTCATTACCAAGAGTTGGATACACTTGATGAAAAGAGATTGGAAGCTCAACATAATCTTGATCTCAACTAGGGGAGAATGAAGAGGGCATTTGACAAGTCAGTCAAGGTCCTCTCATTCATCAGTGGAGATCTGGTTCTAGCTGTCAAAAGGCCAATTGTTATGCATGGACGACATAAAGGAAAGTTTGAACCTAAGTGGCAAGGCCTTTTGATAGTAAAAAATGTCTCACCAAATGGTGCTTACATACTGGCACATCACGATGGAGAGGAGGCGATGCCCCACATCAATGGGCGATATCTAAAGAAGTATTATACCTGATACGTGTTTAAAAGATAACGTGCGAAGGAGTTAAGGATAGAAGAAAGAAACGACGATAAAAAAGAAAATGAGCTAGTCAATTCAATAAAGCTTAATTCTTTTATTGAAGAAATTACAAGCTACAATCAGAAACACATTATTAGGGAAGTTACATGGATATATTATCAAGTTTACTCTTGCATCTGAGGAAAAAAGAGCGGCTGTTCCCAGCATTGCTCCTACATCCGAAGAAAGGAGAACGGCTAACCCTAGCATTGGCCTTGCATCTGAGGGGAGGACGGTTACAGGCCAAAAATTGCTCTTGCATCAGAAGCGTTGCTCTTGTATCTGAGGAAAGGAAGGTTACAGGCCAAAAATTGCTCTAGCATCGGAAGTGTTGCTCTTGCATCTGAGGAAAAGAGGATGGTTGTAAGCCAAAAGTTGCTCTCACATTAGGAAAAGGTGGAAGCGCTTTGATCGAGAATATCAAACATACAAAGCAAACTTCTTTGGCAAGGAACTGACCTATGATGGAGAGTATACCCTGTTCACGGTGAGGGGCCTTCCACAGAACAACATGGAGTTCACAATTATGCTGGAGGACTTGGCTTCCAACAGGCTTCATCATTGGTTACCACCCGTTGCTAACCCAAGTCGTCACCGTGCACGAACACAGCTGAACACGATTCACCGACGTCCATGAAGGATCGTTGAGGGAGCAGCTATTGCCATGCACGACTAATGCCATGTGCGTCATGTTGATGATCGTGTGTGACTAAGGCACTGACTAGTGCTTTGCGAGACTAATGTTGGGTGTCTTGAAAAGGACCAATACCGGTTGCGTTTCCAAAGGCTAACCTCGGTTGTGTTTTCAAAATACTAACAACGGCTATAGCTTCAATGAGTAAACGCCGGTTGTGTCTAACAAAGGGCTAACGCCAGCTGCATTCTCTATCGGCTCGTGTGCTCGCTCGTGACGCTTCTATTCCCAGCAATAGTGACTATTCAGCTTCCTTAAGACCCTCTATCTCCCCGCGACTGTTTGGTTCCTGCGACTGTTCAATTCTCGCAACCGTTCGGTTCCCACGACTCTTCAGTTCTTGAGGCCCTTCAGTTCCCAAGACCCTTCAGCTGCTTGTGCCCCTTCGTCTCCCTAGCAACCATCCACCTTCCAGCAGTTGTTCACCGTCCTACGACCTCACGGCTACTCACCGGGAAACCCCTTCCACTCATCGGAAAACTCACTAGTAGACCTTTCCCTCTTCTTCCTGACAGGGGAAAACCACTAGAAAACTCTCGAAAACCAGCAGAAGTTCACCGGCAGCTCCCTGCTGCAACTTGGAACCACTACCGAAATCCCAGCAAACTCCTGGAAACCCCTGCTTCCCACAAACTCTCGCCATGTTGCTCAAGATGTAATCATTTAGAATGCGAGTAGTTTGATTATGCATACCTTTGTTCCCGTGCATTCCTTCACTTTCCTTTAAGTTTTTCATTCTAAATCCCTTTGGTTGCATAAATCCCTTTGGTGCCATGCCATGAATGATTGCCTCTCTAAATGCATATTTGCATTCTAATCATTTCTAAACCAAAGGGATTTAGAATTCAAATATTGCGTAAATGTTTCAAATAGATTGTAGACCAAATAAGAATTCAAATAGAATTCTAATCACTTTGCTTTACGTAATAATTTACGTAAACCATTTTTCGTAATAGAATTTACGTAAATAGAATTCATAATGATTTACATAAAATTATGTAATATAATTATGTAAATCAGTTACGTAATAGAATTACGTAATTTAATAGAATTACGTAATATAAATAATTACATAATATATTACGGAATATATGATGCAATAATATATATTACGCAATATTACGTAATAATATATTTCTTGTACGTAATGATCGCATATATTACGTGATAATATCTATTACGTATTACATAATAATATATTTTATATTACATAATAATATCTTTCCTAATAATATGTATTACGAAATATATTATTACGTATTATGAAATTTGTATTTCTAATATATTTTGTAATAATATGTATTTCTAATATATTCCGTAATAATATATTCCGTAATTTTTATAAAATAATTTTATATTACGTAATTTTTATAAGATAATTTTATGAAATAATTTTATATTACGTAATTATATAGAATTATATTTTATATTATGTAATCATTACATAAATAAAATTATATTATGTAATCATAAATATGAAATTACGTAATCATTTTATATTACGTAAAATGATTTACATAAAATTACGTAAATCATTTGAATTCGTAAGTAGAATTTATGAATCCTATTTACGCAATAATAATTTGAATTCTATTTACGTAAATAGAATTCAAATCAATTTTTATTTGATTACTAAATAAATATTAGGTAAATAGTGATTTACATAATACTGATTTACGTAAATCAAATAGTGATATACGTAATCAAATAGAATTCTATTTGAATTCAAAGTGATTTACGTAATGAATTCAAATATGAATTCTATTTGAATTCAAATATGAATTCTATTTGATGCATAGAATTCAAAGAAAGAGGGTGCGTAAATGAATTCTATTTGATGCAATCACTTTGCTATGCAAACAAACGCAGCATTTGGTGCCTCTCTATTTGAATTCTAAACAAAGTGATTGCGTAAAGGATTGTAGACCAAAGGGATTGTAGAAATCTCTCTCTACAATCCCTTTGGCGCCTATCTAAATATGCACTAAATCAAAGGGATTACGTAATATTTGCATAATCATTTAGAATGCAAGTTTAATAATAATAATAATAAGAAGGCAAATTTAATAATATAGGAGAAGAAATAAAGAAGTAATTAAGATTGATGACCAAAAAATACTTAAAAAGTGACATATTTTTTTATGCCTTGGGTCAATAATCTCAGAGAATGGAGAGATTGATACATACTCACTCTTAAAACATGGTTATTTCAAAGCTTTGGTTGGATTTATTTTAATGCCTAAAGATGAATATGATAGATTTACAATGGGTTACAAATGAATACAAGTCGACAGCACTTGAGTAAAATGTATCTGTCAAATATACTCAACCGTATATATATATATATCTATGCAACCCAATTTCCATTCCTACAAAACCCACATGTTTTTGCTCTACATGTCTCTCTAGGGCGGCACCCGGCCCTTCTCGCCATGCGTTAATCGCTCGACTTGGTGTGAGTCCCACTCTCTGTCTTTTCCCATATCCCTTCACTCGTCTCATTAAAATTGCATGTGCCCGCCCCACTCCCTCTTCTCCACTCCTCTTTCATACATCTCTCTCCCTTGGGCCGGGCCGCATTTCGCCCCTTATCCCTTCCGGGAAAGAGTTGGGTTTGTATATGGCATTGCAAGAAACCACGACTCGTGAACGAAACTTGGCTACGGGTCCTCAGTAACTTGGATTGAGTTCGGAGTTGTAACTTGGGTTGAGTTCGGAGTTATTTGGCCCTTTTGCCAGGTCAAAATTTGTTAAAAAGTAAAAAATACAAAAAATTTAAAAATACAATTATAAATTTAAGAGAAATTATCTTAAATATATCTTAATTTATGCTTAATTGAAAGAAAAAACCCAAACTTTCATTTACCTCGTCTATACCTTTTTTTCCTCATTTTCGATTTTTTTTAACCAAAATGACCTTCACTCTTTCTACTGTCATACATATCATTTTATACGGTATTTTAAATACCGTAGTAACTTCAAGTAATATTACAGTACTTTAAGTATTATTAAAGCTCTAGCCATGACCGTGAAGCCGATTATCGTAAAAACTAAAGCCCATTATACAACATTTTATTCCTCATTTTTGTTTTTTTTTTTTTTACCAAAATGACCTTCACTCTTTGTACTATAATACATATCATTTTATACAGTATTTTAAATACCGTAGTAACTTCAAGTAATATTACCCTAAAAACTAAACACATTCATTATACAACATTTTAAGTACCGTAAACATGAACCCATGTTATACGGTACTTAAAATGCCTTAAACCCTTTCTCGTTATCTTTTTCATCTCTAATTCTTTTTATGTTATCTCTTTTTCTCCCTCTAATTCTTTTCAATATTTATCTCTTATTTCTCTCTCTAATTCTTTTTTATCTCTTATTTCTCCCTACAATCTCATCATCGTTTCCTTAAATAGATCACGTCTTCTGTTTTGCATAGCCAAAGTCAATGTTTGATTACCCTCTCTACCGAAATGATGATGAAATTGTAGAGAGAGAAAGAAGAGATAAAAAAGAATTAGAGAGAGAAAGAAGAGATATATATTAAAAAGAATTAGAGAGAGAAATAATAGATAAACATAAAAAGAATTAAAGATGAAAGAGATATTTTGCTGTTCTAAGAGATGTTTTGCTGTTCTTTCTCTCTCTAATTCTTTTTAATATTTATCTCTTCTTTCTCTCTCTAATTCAATGTTTGATTACTCTCTCTAAGGAAACGATGACTCTAAGGAAACGATGATGAGATTGTAAAGAGATAAAGAAGAGATAAGTATTAAAAAGAATTAGATAAAGAAAAAATAAATAAATATAAAAAAAAATTAGAGATGAAAGAGATAAACATAATGAAAAAAGGGTTTACAGCATTAAAAAAAAAATACAAAATTTTGAAAAATACAAATATATATTTAAGGGAAATTATCGTAAATATATATTAATTTATGCTTAATTGAAAAAAACAAAAAAATCCCAAACTTTCTTTTACATCATCTACACCTTGTTTCCTCAGTTTTGTTTGAACCAAAATGACCTTTACTTCCTCAATTTGTTTTTAACCAAAATAAACTTCACTTTTTCTTTTGTTTACATCGTTTACACCCTTTTTTCTCAGTTTTTTTTTAACCAAAATGACCTTCACTTTTTCTACTGTAATATTACTATTTCTACCGTAATACATATCATTTTTCCTCAGTTTTTTTTGGACCAAAATGACATTCACTTTTTCTACTGTAATATTACTTTTTCTACTTTAATACATATCAATATTACAGTATATTACATTTTTTACTATAATACATATCAATATTACGGTACGTTAACTATCGTTAAACTCTAGCCATGACCTTGAAGCCAATTACCGTAAAAACTAAAACCCATTATACCGCATCGTAAACACGAACACATGTTATACAATACTTAAAATACCGTAAACCCATATTCTCGTTTATCTTTTTAATCTTTAATTCTTTTAATGTTTATTTCTTCTTTCTCTCTCAAATTCTTTTGTAATATTTATCTCTTCTTTCTCTATTTAATTCTTTTTTATCTCTTATTTCTCTCTACAATCTCATCATCATTTCCTTAGATAGATCTTGTCCTCTATTTTTAGATAGCCGAAGTCAGTGTTTGATTATCTTCTCTAATGAAGCAATGATGAGATTGTAGAGAGAGAAAGAAGAGCTAAAAAAGAATTAGAGAGAGAAAGAATAGATAAACATAACCCTCTGTAAGGAAACAATGATGAGATTGTAGAGAGAGAAAAAAGAGATAAAAATGAATTAGAGAGAGAAAGAATAGATAAACATAAACCTCTCTAAGGAAACAAGATTGTAGAGAGAAAAAAGATTGTAGAGAGAAAACAAGATCGTAGAGGAAACAAGATTGTAGAGAGAAAAAAGAGATAAAAAGAATTAGAGAGATAAAGTATAGATAAACATAAAAAGAATTAGAGATGAAAGAGATGTCTATCTCTTCTTTCTCTCTCTAATTCTTTTTAATATTTATCTCTTCTTTCTTTCTCTTATTTTTTTTTATATCTTATTTCTCTCTACAATCTCATCATCGTTTCTTTAGATAGATCATGTTCTCTGTTTTGTATAGTCAAAGTCAATGTTTGATTACTCTCATTAGAGAAGTTAGAGAGAGAAATAAGAGATAAATATTAAACAAAATTAGAGAGAAATAATAGATAAATATAAAAAGAATTAGAGATGAAAGAGATAAACAATGAAAAAAGAGTTTACTGCATTTTAAGTGTTGTAGAGAAAAAGAAAAGACAACTATTGGCATTTTAAGTGCCATATAACACGGGTAATGATGATGAGATTGTAGAGAAATAGAAGAGATAATTATTAAAAAGATGAGATGGTAGAGAAAAACAAGAGATAACGATTAAAAAAAATTAGAGAGAGAAAGAATAGAAAGATGAATAACTATTAAAAAGAATTAGAAAGATGAAAGAGATAAGCATAATGAGAAAAGATGGATAACTATTAAAAAAGAAGTAGAAAGATGAAAAAGATATGCATAATGAGAAAAGAATGATGATATTGTAGAGAAAAAGATGAGATAACTATTAAAAAGAATTAGACTGAGAAAGAATAAAAAGATGAAAGAGATAGAGATACGCATAATGAGAAAAGGGTTTACGACATTTTAAGAAAAGAATGAAGAGATTGTAGAGAAAAAGAAGAGATAACTATTAAAAAGAATTAAAGAGAGAGAATAGAAAGATGAAAGAGATAAGCATAAAAGGGTTTACGGTATTTCAAAAGAGAAAAGTGAGATAAATATTAAAAAGAATTAGAGAGAGAAAGAATAGATAAACACATAATAGATAAACAAATTAGAGATGAAAGAGATAAATATAATAAGAAAAGAAATTAGAGATGAAAGAGATAGACCTTTTCTGGTAAAGGTAATAATAAAAGGAATTAGAGATGAAAGAGATGAACCTAATCAGAAAAGGGTTTACAGCATTTTACGTGATGTATAATAAGGGTTAGTGTTTTGGGTACTTAAAATGCCGTATAAGGGTTAGTGTAAGTTTACAGACTTCAAGTACCGTATAAAATGCCCTCAGTATTACGATATTGTACCTTAATAAAAATTCATATTACGGTAGTTAAAGTACAGCGCACTAACTATTAGTGTAATACGACTATAGCGAAAGTCAATTTGGTAAAAAAAAAAATGAAAATGAAAAAAAAGAGTGTAGACGAGATAAACGAAAGTTTGGGGTTTTTTTTTTCAATTAAGCTTAAATTAAGGTATATTTGCGATAATTTCCCTATATTTAAAGCAAAACGAACAAAATATATCTAAATGAGATTTAAAAAGTAGTCCAAAAATGATTTTTGAAAACTTAATTTTTGACCACCAGTGTTTTATAAATATCCAAAAAGAAGGGAAAACACAAAAAATAAATATTCATGGTTGAAACAGTTTCAAATCTTACTCAAAATGATGGAAAATATATGACAAATAAATATCTGTTTTTTAGATTTTATATTTTTTTTGAAATTTCTTTTTTAATATCCTTTAGCTTGGATACTTGTTTCGCTGAGGTGGTAAGCCCGAGCTACTTAGGCGAGTCCATGTTGGCTCGCCTAAGCAGTTGAACAAGGGTATAAAGTGTTCGGCTGATGCTATACAAGATACATCTCTAAATTTTACCCAAAATAGTGCTTTTAGTATGAAAATATCTTATGATGCTAAAAAATCGATGTTCAACTATAATTCATGATCTTTTAAATTCGTGCAAATTGAGTAGATTCCCCACTCGAAACAATCTTTCCAGGTGGATTTTTGCTCTTTCTCTCTCTAATTCTTTTTAATATTTATCTATTCTTTCTCTCTTTATTTTTTATTTTTATATCTTATTTTTCTCTACAATCTCATTATTGTTTCTTTAGATAGATCATGTTCTCTGCTATGTATAGTCGAAGTCAATGTTCGATTACTCTCTCTAAAGAAACGATGATGAGATTATAGAGAGTGAAATAAGAGATGAATATTAAACATAATTAGAGAAGTCCGTATTCGATTACTCCCTCTAAAGAAATGATGATGAGATTGTAGAGAGAGAAATAAGAGATAAATATTAAACAGAAATAGAGAGAGAAAGAATAGATAAATATGAACAGAATTAGAGATGAAAGAGATAAACAGTGAGAAAAGGGTTTACGGCATTTTAAGTGTCATATAACATGGATAACGATGATGAGATTGTAGAGAAAAATAAAAGATAACTATCAAAATTAGAGAGAGAAAGAATAGAAAGATGAAAGAGATAAGCATAATGAGAAAAGGGTTTACGACAGTTTAAGAGAGCAAGATGAGATAAATATTAAAACGAATTAGAGAGAGAAAGAATAGATAAACTAAGAATAGATAAACATGAAAAGAATTAGAGATGAAAAAAATAAACATAATAAGAAAAGGAATTAGAGATGAAAGAGATAAACCTAATCAGAAAAGGGTTTACAGCATTTTATATGATGTATAACATGGGTTAGTGTTTTGGGTACTTAAAATGCCGTATACATGATGTATAACATGGGTTAGTGTTTTGGGTACTTAAAATGTTGTATAAGGGTTAGTGTAAGTTTACAGACTTAAAGTACCACATAAAATGCCTTCAGTATTACGGTATTGTACCATAATAAAAATTCATATTACGGTAGTTGAAGTACCGCACACTAACTATTACGGTAATACGACTATCGTGAAAGTCATTTTGGTAAAATAAAAAAATAAAAAATAAAAAAAAAGAATGTAGACGAGATAAACGAAAGTTTGGGGTTTTTTTTTCCAATTAAGCTTACATTAAGGTATATTTGCGATAATTTCCCTATATTTAAAGCAAACGAAACAAAATATATCTAAATGAGATTAAAAAAGTAGTTCAAAAATAATTTTTGAAAAATTAATTTTTGACCACCAGTATTTTATAAATATCCAAAAAAAAAGGGAAAACATAAAAAAAAAAAATATTCATGGTTGAAACACTTTCAAATCTCACTCAAAATGATCGAAAATATAAAACAAATAAATATCTGTTTTTTAGATTTTTATAATTTGTTTGAATTTTCTTTTTTAATATCCTTTAGCTTGGATACTCGTGTTCACTAAGGTGCTGACCCCGAGTTACTTAGGCGAGTCCATGTTGGCTCGCCCTAAGCAGTCGAACGGCTAGTATAAAGTATTCGGCTGATGCTATACAAGATATGTCTCTAAATTTTGCCCAAAATAGTACTTCTAGTATGAAAAAATCTTATGATGCTTAAAAATCAATGTTCAACTATAATTCATGATCTTTCAAATTCGTACAAATTGAGTAGAGATCCCCCACTCGAAACACTCTTTCCAGGTGGATTTTTTAGAAGCACCGTAGTGCAAATCGAGTAGATCCCCCACTCGGAACACTCTTTCCAAGTGGATTTTTGAGATTGAGCATTGTGCATATCCCCCACTCGGAACACTCTTTCCAAGTGGATCTCTCGCTCTTCCGGTAAAAAATAAGACCGGTCTAAACTAGGATTTACGATGACAAAGTCAAAGGACATAAATAAATAAAAAATACATTGGGAAAGTACCGATTCAATGCGTCTGCCGGGAGTCGAACCCGGGTCTATTGCTTGGAAGGCAATTATCCTAACCGTTGGACTACAAACGCTTCACATGTTCACAATTTTCCACAAAATCTAATTTATAGGCTATTCAAATCACTTGATGCATAAGATCCTGATCTTTCTTTTAAAATCAATCATGGAATTCTGATTTTTTACAGGAGATGGGCAATGGAAATAGTACACTAAATATCCATTTTTAAAAAATTAAGAAAAAATTGTCAGAGTACTTCCTAGAACCATTTGATATTTTTTTTATAATTTGGAAAAGCTCATAAAAAAACACATGATCTTATAGTTGAAAATGGGTAAAGGATTAAATAGCTGACATATTGTGTTTATTTTGATAAATTTAATAAAAAATACTGTAGACTCTGCTGAGGGAGGTGACTGTGAGAGATAAACAGCCTATGTTTAAAGACTCGGGCATGGGACTCAACCCCTTACCCAAGGGTAGTTGAGTTATTTATATTTTTTTTTTTTTTTTCCGGTGAGTAACTAGGGAGAGGGCCTTTACTTTTGATAGGAATTGAGTCTAAGAGGCAGTATTGCAAATCGTATGACCAATTACTCAGGCTCTTGTACTATAAATAGCACAACATTTATAGTTCTGCTATGGGCAAATACGATATTCCCCTGTATATTCCTTTGGCAATCACCTAAGAATCACTCCATAATTATTTTTAGAGTAATGATAGAGATATAAAGAAACTTAAATTTTGAGTTATTTAATTATATAACTTGATAATTATCCTTAGATAAATTATCTTTCCTTATTTTTAAAAAGAAACTTAAATTTTGAGTTATTTAATGCTTCTACACTCCAAAAGTGCGAGATATAACATTTTTTCTTGTGTTTTTTTGGAGGTTTGTCCACAAGTTAGAGAGATTATATCTCCGAAATTTGGTGTGTTAATAATATTTCCAGAATGAACGCTGGCCAAGGGAGTAACCAACCGAATGATCCTGCAGGAGCACAAAAGCAAATGACATACGGGCTCCCGTAATGCAGGACAATGATTATTCTGATCGAAACCAGAAGGCAGAGCTTCTCGTTGTAAATGTCAGAAAATATACAGATTGCAAAACCCTAGAATTCATCACACTTCAGAGAAAACCAGGTTTCTATTCCGTAAAGTTCGTTAGAACACTGAGGAGATCAGCTGTAAAAGCCCTGGCGTTTATTTGAAAAGTTTAGAGATCGTGTCTAAAACCCTATAAGTCACGCTACTGATACGAAATTAGGTATGTTAATCATGGAGTTCATCTGGTTCGCGCTAGAGTCAGGTATCTGAATGTGGGCTCTTACCAGAGCAACGGAGGCGTGTAAACCCTGGAAATCGGTGGATTGTAGAGATTAAAATGTGCTCTATAAAGGAAATGCTCATTACCTCAAGCTACAGTCGTTGAAATCCTTGAAGGAGTATATTGGACGGGGTTTTATGTTGTGTATTGCTTCTCTTGTTAGTTCGTGGATGCCCGAGAGGAAATAATTAGGGGTTTATATGCATTTTCCTGAAAGGCTTGTGCTTGAGTTTGAAATGGAGCATTCATCACTATTAATGCATGATCCTGAAACGTCTGGAGGCGGAACCAATGATCTTTCTAGGGTTTATGCTGATTCTCAATGGTCTGCTAAAGAAATCCCAGACTTTTCTAGGGTTTCTTCAATGAACAGTAGATCCTTTAATGATACGACTATCCAACCACAATTTCAGCACTCTATTGATGGTGGAAGCGACAGGAGGTTGGCTTTCTCTCGCAATTCGTCTTTTCGAAAGCCCGATATTACAGTATTTACACCTCGACCTTTAGTCCTTCGGAGCGTTTCCAATGTTCAAAATAGTTCTTCAGAACAGGGAAACGCCTGGAGAGGGGACTTAGTTGATATGTTTCCATATGATAAATCCTCGTTCAAAGAGGAGAGCAGCTTTGACGTGAAGAATTCCCTTTTGAGGGATATACTGACTGTTATTCCTGTTATGAGATCGGGAAGCCGGCCTATGAAGCGGCTCTCTGTGATGATTTTGCTGAACGTGGCTTATTCCACTACAGAATTGCTTATTGGCCTTTTCACTGGGCGTGTGGGTAAGAATAGTAACGTTCCTTTTTGTTGGTTTTTTATGTTATAGATGTGATGGAATTGAATGTTAACCAAAAACTAGAGTTTTTTGTTTTTCTTGCTTGTGATTCTCAGTGATATTTAGTGCAATAATTTTGTATAACTAAGAGAAAAAGTGTCCATAGATTCATTAATCATGGAGAATGTAGCATGTGGTTTGGAAATAACATCTGCTAAATTGATGCATACCTTAGGTTAAGATAAAAATACTGCTACATCTGTTCATTTTATTTTGTTGCGGATATTTGTATAATAGCAATTGTAACTCCAGTAAGTGATTTGTTCGTGTGCATATTTTTTTTTTTAAAATGTTTCAACATAGATTCCTAGTGAGTAGTGAAAGACCTGTATGACATAAACATAATACTTTCTTGTATATTAATATTTGTAACCTTCCCTCAAAGAAAGTATTTTTGTGTGAGGAGTGGTTCCCAAGGGTGCTGGTTCAGCCTCTATATTGGATTCAAATTCAATTCACTGCCTTGTACATCTGGGTTTACCTTCTTGTCCCCCCCTACATTTACGATAGCATAGCATAAAAATGACCTGCATACAACTTTTCATGAACTTTGTGCAGGGCGTTGGATTTATACTTACTATTTAAGTAGTGTATTTCATTTGCTTTTTTTTTTTTTTTTCTCTCCCTTTTGTATTCCTCATGGATCCTCATTGGACTCACCCGAGTTACTTGGACCTGCCCATACAGAAACCTCAGGAATCGGCATGGTCCCACAGGTCCTGAGGTTTCCATGTCAATTTTTAATGGGTCGTGTGAGTGTGGTTGAGACTCAGCTGAGCCAGACTTGTTCACACAGGCTTGTACGTTGCCTTCCATGCCCAGTCCTAGTTTATAAACATTGTAACACTTTATTAGGAGTTCTTTTAGATGTATTATGATGTATTACATGGAATCCTCTTTCTCCTATACTTCCTCAAATGCCTAGATGACTTTAAAGACGTGTACTGTTATGTAGATTGTCTATGTTCTATTATGTCAGATATATCTGCATAATGTTACAAGAAAAAATGTGATATATAACTTTCCTAAAAAGACAGAAAACGTAAATCACTTTATTGAGCTCTTATTTATAATCTGGAGTCTTATCTATACCTACATAGAATGCATTCTCTTCTACTATAGTTCATCACTTATTTGTCATTGTTGCTGTTGCAGGTTTGGTGTCAGATGCTTTTCATTTGACATTTGGTTGTGGCCTTTTAACTTTTTCATTATTTGCCATGGCTGCTTCCAGGAAGAAACCTGATGAAATTTACACCTATGGGTCAGTTTAGTTCTCTTCTTAAATCTCTCCTAGTCCTTTGATTGCTATATGTAGGAATTTTGGTTTTTTAAATTATTAACTGCAACTGCTTTTTCTGGCGCTAAAAACTTGTTCTTGAAAAGACAAACTGACATGAATACATGTCGATGATGCTGGAAACATTTTCTAATCATGTGGTTACATAAAGGGGAAAATTGAGATTCATGCATGTTACTAAGCTGATGACAACTAGGTTTACGCCCACTCATAGAAGCTAGAATACTGTTACTAATTTATGATTTTTGCATAGAGTGATGTCTAAGGTGAAGTTGTAACTTCAACTATCTGTATCGACATTTATGCCCAACTTATTGCTTTCATATCCCCGCATGGCTAATTCCTAAATGTGTGGGAAACCATCTTATGTTTTCATAATGATATAAAAAAAACCCTCTTATGTTTACATGAGCACAGTTATAATTTATAAAAAAGAAAAACAGTTATGTCTTGATCAAAGTACAAAATGTTTGCAAAGATATTACTTTTTGAAACAGAGTAAAATTAACCATTGGTGATCATCACCTTCCAGTGGCGTTTAAGAAGGGACAAATTGGTGGACTGAAGGGATAATAGGTGGAGGGCCCAAAAACACAGTGGGCTTAAAAGTTGGGGAACATAGACTATACAGCTGAATAGAAGTCTAATGTTTGTAAAGATATTACTTTTTGAAACAGACCAAAATTAACCATGGTGATCATCACCTGCCTGTGGGGTTTAAGAAGGACAAATTGGTGGACTGAAGGGATAATAGGTGGAGGGCCCAAAAACACAGTGGGCCCAAAAGTTGGGGAGCATAGACTATACAGCTGAATAGAAGTTTTTATTTCTTAGAAATTCTTGCATAAGCACTAGAAATCTGAAGTAGTCATTAAAAACACTTGCTCAGGACAAATAAGTGGATGGAGCCCTAGATTATTGTTATTATTATTTTATGATGAACCCTATATTAGTCTTGGTATGCTAGGAGTCTGAGAACTTTTGGTAGAGGTTTAAGCATTGACATTGATAAATGAGAAACATGGAATTCAAAATGAGGAATGACAAAGTGGTACCTGTTTTACTTCTACCTGAATCACCATCTCATCGATAGATAGACAGTGTTGGCGACATTATGCCATGTATCGCTTAGTCATGCTTGTTATGTTGGACCCCATAATTCTTCAAAACTGTAGTGCCACCAACTGGTTAGCGTCAGGCTTGTCTGTCATACTTGAAGTAGAGCAGGATATACCTGTTCATTGGTTTCATTACCCATTCAAAATAGTCTAAGAGAATTGAATGCATTGTTAATGACTTAAAATGAGTGAGGGTGTGAGGAAAGTGGGCTGGTAGCCCATAATATTGTAGAAACGCTGTGGTGTTTCCAATTGTGAAGTGGAGCGACCTTTGTAAAGAAAGCAGGAGACCTCGCTTAGGGCTTTTGCAGAGTTTGTGTTGTTTCTAAATTATTCAAATTGGAATTTTAACACTAGGTGTTTCTAGGAATTCAAACTGCCTGAAAAATGCAGTTTCGAACTAGTTGAGGGGTTCACAGTGCCTGGGAAATGTTGTAGAGCTGGACTGCTACCCGAGAAAGATGTCAGGCCCTTCGAGTTACTCTTTTCTTCTTGTGCCGAGTTGATATTTCTCCATATTGCAAAAAATGTTTCAGTAAATTGCAGTTCTTTCTTGTATTGCATTTTGATGCTGCCTCAACAAACAATAGTGATATTCTATTTTCTTATTTCAGGTACAGAAGGCTTGAAGTCCTTTCTGCTTTCACCAATGCTGTAAGTATTTGTGCACATCACCATTGCCTTCATTTTTATATTTACCTGCCATTTATCTTGTATGCCTTACGCTAGCATCATTTTTGGTGCAATTTCATACTACGGTCTAACATATGAATGATCTTTGTTGCATATGTAGACAGCTGTTTCTTTTGTTTATGTCATTTTCCCTTGCTATAGAAGCGCTTCATGCATTCATACAAGATGAGTCTGAGCACAAGTAAGTTCTGTTTCTCTTGATTTTGACCAATGCTATGATTGATATATTTCTTCTTTTTTGTGTAGCAGCTGTCATGTGTTAATATTAATTCGTTTCTTTTTAATTTTATCTCATGCATATGATCAGGTAGTGTCTCACTTGAGGTAACTAGTTACATGGAGGGTGTAGCATGAAACGTGTCGCCGTGAGTAGTGGGGTACAAGGTTATGTCTGGGGGGTTGATCAAAGTCTTATAAGTTGACTTATTGAAACTTTTTATCCATCCAACTGTGTGACCTTGGATGCCTTCCCCTCTTACCCTGGGTATGGGATTGGTTCTGAATCTTGTAGTAAAAGTGATGTGCGTTGGATGGCATGCTGTGTTCTTGGAGACGGGTTGGTCTTGGTGGTGGGTGGGTGGAATGCCCCTTCTGAGAGGTGGTTAGTGAGGGACACAACCATCATGAATGACCTTACCATGGGTTCTTGCAATTTTCTTCTCATCATATTGTGGCACTATTTGTATCTTCCTCTGCATGACCATATGGTTGAGGGCGGGTTACCATTCATGTTATGACTGAGATTAACATGTATATGCTATTAATATGTACCAGTTGTATTGCATATGTTGTGAACGTATTCCCTAAAAATGGATGAACACCTTTAGAGACCTATCAAACTAGATTATTTGAAATAATTAAAAGACAACTAAAGGCAAAAGATGTTGACTTATCTCGAGTGTTTTTCCAATAGAATTTCAACACGACAAATGCCAATAACATGCTTTCCATCTTGTTATGAGGAAACCGATGAAAGGATCATAGATAGCAAAACCCTGCTTAGAACGAAGTTTTTCCAAAATACTCCATTTGTTAAAGTGTTTTTCAAAAAGAGTTAAAAAAATCAATTTGTAAAAGAAAACAAATGATTACCCTATCTTCTTGAAAAAAATTTCAAAAATTGCCTTAGGTTTATTCTTCTGTATTATTGATGTCAAATGAGTTGTGGCTTATGATAATACTTGGTATTAATATTCGTTTATTAGTTGATTACATATATAGTGAACTAAAATTCTTTGATTTTTCTCAAGAGTTAATACAATTACCTGGCATATGTATTACACAGATACGTATATATACCCTCATTTTTTAAGTCCATTTTTTGAATCAAATCCAAGCCAATCATGTTTTTTCACTCGGTGATTGTTCATCGCTCTGTTTTGTTTGGGCTGCATTTTTTGGCTGTCTATTCGGAGCAAAACTGAATTGATGCTCACTTTTTGGCTTACTGATATTGCCGTAACACGTATTGCTAACTGTGTATAAGGTAGACAAACCCATTAAAAGCAGGGTGATTTGGGTTGCATTGCTGGTTTGAGAGGGGTTTTGTAGTCAATGAGATGTCAACTTGCCATGTCCTCTACATTTGCTATTTATGCTTCTTGCTTAAAAGCTTTAGTTAACAATAAAAAGGACAAATACCAATAGAGGAAGAAAGAGATATCCTCAATTCAATTAAACTCATATTACGGTCATAGAAGAAGAGTATAGACACTTCATATCAATGTCTATAATTTTTTGGGCAATTATGCATAAATGTCTATATTTGAACTCAATATATTTTTTTTTGTTTTTTTCTGGGATGATTATAAGGACATGGTTGCTAATTAATGATAATTAGATCATTAATAATATTTTGAGATTCATGAGAAAGATATTCGTCTTCAAGTTTGAGGAAGGCCTTTCGGATTGTTTGATTGCAAATTTTTGTCAAATGGTATAATTTTTTTTTTTCAATTTGTAGTTGACCAAATGGTAAGTTGGTCAATTGTCATTTGCTCTTTATGGTTGTTGGATTATCTTTATTTGAACTATAAATGATTATTATGTCGTATTGGGTGGTGGTAAGTTTTGCAATGGTGGTTGTGGTTGTCATCGTTGTCGTGCGGTAGTGGTGGTGGCGGCTGATAGCCAGTGGTGGGGCTGGTTGTAGAATGGTAATGAGGTATGGTGGTGGTGGCGGGAGAGATGTAGTGGTGTTGGCAGAGTGGTGGTGGTGACGTAGTGGTGGGGGTGGTGCCAATGTGGTGATGACGTAGTGGTGGTGGTGGTGGTGGTGGACAGATGGAGTGGTTTGGTCGTGGTGGCGGCGGAGTGGTGGTGGTGATGTAGCATCGCGGTGGTGGTAGAGTGGTTTTGTGGCAGTACCGTAGTAGACTGGTGTTGGTGGTGGTGGTGGAGTGGTAGACTGGTGGTAGACTGGTGGTGGTGGTGGTAGACTGGCGGTGGTGGTGGTGGTAGACTGGCGGTGGTGGTGGTGGGTAAGTGGTGGTGGTGGAGTGGTTTTGTGGTGGTAGACTGGTGGTGGTGGTGGTGATGGATAGGTGGAAGTGATAGAATGGTGGTAGCGGTGGTGGTGGTATAGCGATATAGTAGTAGTGGCCGCTGGTAGGAGGTGGTGGTAGTGCCAGTGGTGATGTGGGGAGAGAGAGAGAGAGAGAACCAAATTGATTTTTTGTAAAACTACCTGGAGTAGTTATGCAAAAAACTCAAATTGAAAGCCAAATTGCAGTTGGGAATTAATTCTGATTCAAACAGCTCTTTAGGTTAAAATTTCTTGTGACAATTTTGAATTAGCCAAAATTGCAATTTGGTCTGGCAATCAAACAGTGCCTTCAATTTTCAGAGTCTGCAGCATCATAACATCAGAGTAGCAAATTAAACTATCATATTGCCTTGCCAGCTGAAAACGAGTGGCTTGTTGCATCATTTCTAAGTTGGCTCATATTGTGAAACTATGATGATGTGTCATTCATTGAGTTATATTGCAATTTGGACATCATAAATTTATTATTGCAGGTGTTATGCTCCCTTTTATTTCTTTGAGCCCGTCCATGAGCCTACTCCTGCTATGAGTCAGCACTGAGGGTCCGCTAGGTGTGCTCTAAATCAATTTGTAGTGTATTTTAGCATGGTCCAAGATACTGCTTTCTGCTGGTTCTGTTTTTTAAAACTAGTTTGGCTGCTGGATTTCTTTTTTCATTCTATATTTTAAAGTAGTACCTGGAAAATTTAGTAGAAAAAATTTCTGAACTTGTTTGGGCTAATGACCTTAGCAAATCTTACAGTGTACTACGTTCTCTCTTATTTTTCATTGTATTTTGTTGTTTTGCAGCTTGTACTTCTTCATAGGTTCCTTCATTAATTTTCTAATCCGTTGGAACATAATGCAATTGTGTGCGGATGTTCTAGCTTCTTCTTCCTCCCTCCCCCCTCCCTCTTCCCGCTTCTTTTTCATATTGTTTGACGCTGTGGATATGATTAATGTGTTGCAATTCTTGCAGTATCATGCTCTGTTCATGTTCTTTAATAATAAAATTTTTTGATATGCAAATAATTCTTTCTTCTCAGGCATTACTTGATTGTTTCGGCTGTGACAAATTTATTGGTGAACCTGCTTGGCGTCTGGTTCTTTCGGAGCTATGCACGGATAAATATAGGTAGAGTTCTTATCTATGTCATTTGAGGTTGTTTGCTTTACTTCTCTTTTGTCAATTAGGAGTATTGCTTAAGGAGTTAATAGTTTCCGGACTTCACCTGATCACTGAATTGGCCCAAATATGTCTTCAAGGATATATCATGATGTGTTTTCTTTTACTCTTCCTCTAAAATGATTTTGGTGAATAAGATTCGACCTTGTTTTGGGCCTGTTGGCAAACATTGGTTTGGCACTTTTGAAGTTATTTTTTTCTTTGTTTCTTTCTCTGTGGAGGGCACCTGAGTTTTGATGGAGGATACAGTTCAAGGTTTCTATGCTTGACCTTCTTATTGAACTGGTGGTTGGATCAAAGACTACAGGATAGTGGAGATGCTTTATTTTATTTGCTTCAGATAAGAGAGTGCTCAGTTTATTTGGAAATTGGACTAATTATTCCATGACTATGAAAATCTATGAAAAGCAAAATTATTTCCTTCTCTATCAGTTGTAAGAGACAGAAAAGTTTGCAGTTTATGCTTGTTTAATGAGATGGATATAAATGTTGAAATTGTCCCTTGGGCTTCAGCTTATTAGTCATATCAGTTTGGATGAAGGTCTCCAACCCTTGAAGTTTATCCCAAAAACATCCAAGATAGTTTTGAGATAATTTTGGCACTTTTGGTGTCTGTTTTGTGTTTACTTGTGAAGCACTGGTATATTTCATCTAGTTAATTTATGTTGTCATGAACTAATCAATGAAAATTTTTCTGCACACAGGAAGTGTACTAATGCTTATTCTGTTCTTAATTTAGTTACAAAGTTTGTCACTTTGTCGCATAGACTAGATCAGTGAAATTAAGACTGGACCAGACTGGCCAATTCAGACTGGGAGCCGATGAAACAGTGCCCCAACCAGTCTGTTCGGGATTCCCAAACCGGGTGGAGTGCTGAACTAGAATCGAACGTGGGATATCTGGTCACTGCCTGTACCAGCCTACACCTGTTCAAAAGCTGATTGAACAGGGCTGAATCAGTGTGAACTGGCTGGTTCAGACTGTTGTGACCATTTTTTTTTTTGAAGAATTTTTTGTTTGTATTTTCAGATGGTCGACCTGTGAACTGACTGGTTTGTACTGGTGTCCTCACTGCTCCTGTTCTGATAACAGTGGGCTGGATAATTGGCTGTTCTTGGTATAGTTGCTATGACCTTGATTGCTGATTCCATTTTCTACAGTTTACAGGAAACCTGAAGATATGAACTATCACTCTGTCTGCTTACACGTCCTTGCTGATTCTATCAGAAGGTCAGTGTCCACCTAGTGAGATGTTTACTTCATATTCTCTCTTTGATGTTTATTGCTTTGTAATTAGATAGACGAGCCTCATTTGATCTTTAATTTTTGTTCTTCAGTGCGGGCCTGATCCTTGCGTCATGGTTTTTGACCCTTGGGTATTCTCATTTGCACTCAGAAATTTCCTCGATATCTTATTCATGTACACTAGTGAAATTATGCTCACTTTTAGCATATTTTTGTGCAGGGTAGAGAATGCAGAAGTCATATGCCTGGGGCTGGTTTCAATTGCAGTTTTCATTGTTGTTATGCCACTATTTAAAGCAACGGGCAGTGTTTTGCTACAGACAGCACCATCCAGTATACCATCTTCAGCTCTTGCTAAATGCTGGCGGCAGGTAATCTCTCTCTCTCTCTCTCTCTCTCTCTGCACTAAATAAAGAGATGAAAACCACTTGGAACTACCAGCATGCCATCTTTGGGTTTCGCACGCACTTGCGTGTGCCATAATGATGACTTACGTCATAAGATTTGTGCAGATTAGTGCTCTTGAGGATGTATCGGAGGTCTCCCAAACTCGGTTTTGGGAGTTGGTTCCTGGTTATGTGGTTGGGACGCTATCGATACAGGTAAGTTTTCTCTATGTGTTGGAAATTATTTGCGAATGGTAGGAAAATGTATCTTATCTGTTTCTCTTTCAACATGTGAAATGGTTAAGTGTGTTCTCATTCCATCTGCCTCCTCTCATCACGGAAGCAGGTGAAGAATGGAGCGGATGATCACCAGATACTTCGACATGTGCATAGCTTGTACCATGATATAGGAATCCAAGATGTGACTGTTCAAACTGAGTATGTATAAATATTTCTTTTTAGGCATTCAAACGCCTTCTTATGATGAATTATAATTTTTTAATGAAATTTCTAATAAAATGTAAGTTATCAATTTTCGGTAGTTGCTTTCTGTTTGTAATAGCTTGATATGGCATTATCTCTAGCTTTATAGACATTTGCAGGCCTTTGTTATAAGTATCATTCTCAAAAGCTTGTGAAAGAGCTAGTTTATTGGGAGATTTTTGTTTCCATGGAAATATCTTAGTAAAAATAATAATAATTAACAGTTGTAATATACAAATATTCAATAAATTAGTAAAATGGAGATTAAGGGTACCTGTAATTTCTTTTATGGAAGTTTCGTTACAGTTTTTCTTTGGACTTATTTTTGCATTCCAGCATAATTTTTATATCCCAAAAGAATCAAAGAAAAATTATTAAAAAGTTGCAGGAAAAAACTTAAGGGAGAAAATTTCATGATAACAAGGATTTTTTATTATTATCTGAAATTGGATATTATATGAGAAAAATTTATATAGAGCCGATGCTCGAAACAATCAAATTAGAGCCTACCTCAAAAAGTTCACTAGATGAGGTTGTTTTGATACCCAAATAACCCCAAATTGATCATCTCGACATCCATGAACATGAGAAAAAAAAATGGATGGAGTATTTTGTAACGCATTTTTGGACTATCAATTTTCAAGATTTTCGAGTTTTCCTATGTCTGTCGATCTATACTATTTTTTGAAGCTTCAAACTGTATAAATAAATATGAAAATATATTTTAAGGCTATCACAAAGATTTTACTATTTGAAGGTAGTTTTGATTGTTTAGAGCCTAGGCTCTATACAAACCGCACCCTAAGAATAATTATAATATAATTTCCATTAAATGAAACGAAGGGCCTTACTCTGGTCACTTCAACAGAATTTGCGTGGCTGAGAGTTTTGTTACCTTATAGTATCATTCTCTAAGTTTCCATCAAAAAAAAATATCATTCTTTTAAGGGAAAATGTTTATATAAGGATGCAACCTTATAATGTAGAATGTAGAACTACGGATGCACCTCAAAAATCCATCGGAAAAAGTAATTTTAATGTTAAAAAATTGTTTGATTGAGACTTAAAAATAAAAAGATTTTAAGTCTTAGAAATAGTGCATTTTACAACATATTATCGACAATGCCCATTTTCAAGATTTTCATATGGTAATAGATCTACTTGATTTTAACTATTTTTTAAATTTAAAATTTTATATTTAGATATAAAAATAGATTTTAAAATAATCCTAATAACATTTTACATCAAAATTATATAACATGATAAAATTATTTGAAGATACACCCTACCTCTACAGTTACGAATGCGTCCGTATGGCAAATGCACCCTTCTTTAAGTGGCTCGTCTCTTTGTTTTGATGATATCGAAAGGGTTTAAAGGAGATTCTCAAAGGACTACACTCGGTAGGGGTGTATGACAAGGTGATACACGTATCAGCAGTGTTTAAAACCGTGTTAGCATGATTTCCGAACCAGATCGCCAATCTGGATGTGAAATCTATGAGACCAAACTGCTTCAGGGATAATATAGGTCCTCGCCCAGTTCCCCAGCTTCAAGGTTAATATTGGTTTTGAACCGCACATTGCAAAAACAAGAAAAGGTTTGGGACCTTAAAAGGCCTGAAGCTAAGAATTCACAAAAAAGAAAAAAAAAGGATCTTTAAGGATCTAGAAATTTTCTTTCATTCTTTTGAACCTGATTTGATCTAAAATATCCGCCTGTAAACCTCTTTTTTCACCTTTTTGATTGAAGACAACAGATTTATAAAAAGAAAAAATTCTTGGATTCGTGAGATTTTGATTTTCAACCAAAGGTTTGGCTGAAGTTGAGTTTTTGGTGAAAATTTTGCAACACTAGCATGATCTACCCTGAAATTTCATCCCTTCGCCTATTTTTAGAATACCTATTGAATCCAAGGCTGAGTTTCCACACACACCCGCAAACAAAAAAAGAAAAGAAAAGAAAAGAAAAGAAAAAGAAAAATCAAAACTTGGCTGAAAAACTGCAAGAGCTTGGATCAATTAATTCGTAACTCAAATGTCAAATCTAGTTTGTGAGTTTCGATCCGGTACAGTTGAGGACCATCCATTTGACAATGATTGAATGCATCCATTTGCACCGGAATCGAAGATTGGAGCATCTGCTTTGAATTCTATAATAGATTATTATGTATATTTCATTTGAGTGTATGCGCCAGTAAAATCAACTTTGCATTCTTTTTCTTAAGTTTCATAAATTTTTATAATTTTCCTTTCTTTTTTGAGGTTTCTTTTATGGCTGGTTGCCCAACTTGGACTGTTCGAGTTCTGGTATTTATAAATCTCAAATTGTAATTTATATGTTTATTTATTTTTTCAGATTCTTGCTCTGGGTAGTCGAGATTATCTACTTGCAAAACATTAGATCCAAAATCCATTTCTAAGATGATTTTAGAAGACAACACTTAATCAAGAACCCACCAAAACTTTAAAAAATGGTAATATTTTGTGATTAATTGCCAAAACCTCCCAATGTAGATTAAAATATTTAATATAATCATCAATGGGTGTTTGAGTTCATACCTACATTTTCTTTTTATTGGAATGTACGGCAGTGTATTATCTATTTATAGGAATATACGTTTAGTATTCAATTATGGGTTGTGTTGTATTATTCACTTGTCTTTTACAAACCCAAACAAAATAGGCTTTGTTTGTGCCACAATGTGAATGAAGGTATGACTCTTTGGCTTTTCATATATGGAGCTTTCAGTGGAATCCTGCTTACGACTGCTATATATTGAATATAGTGTACGCACACTATATACTTACTCCTTCAAAGAGCTACTTAAGGAAGACCTTTTGATCGGGATCTAGTTTAGCAGGGTGAGGTTTGTATAAGTTGTCAACCTTATACTATTCGAAGTAAGGTGTACATCAAAACTATGCCGAAAATGCAGCTTTGGTGCTGCAAAGTCTTGTGATGATGTGAAAATCTATTGTTGCCCCCAATTATGAAATTTAAAGTTCTAGAAATGATGATGATCAAGTATATCTATAAACACTTGAAAATCTTGAAAATGAACGGTCCAGATAATGTGTTAGAAGATGAACTATTTTTAAGACCGCAAATCCCCTTATTTTCTTGTCTATGAATCTCGAGGTCGAGATGATCTATTTGAGGGTTTTCCTGTATATTAACAATATTCTGCAATGGGTACCTTACTTGTATGGTATAAGGTTGACAACTTATATAGATATTTTTCATTTTAGAATCACCATGCCCCCAAAAAAGGGATTAAAAATGGATTGTCTATCAAGAGACCATTTATCTTTGGGTGTGGTTTCTATAAGGTTGCAACCTTAAACAATCCAATTAAGGCGTACCTGTTTATTTTCATATCTAATTATAAAATTTAAAACTCCAAAAATGATTAAAATGAAGTAGATCTGTAAACATATGAAACCTTGGACGGTTTAAGATAATGTGTTGCAAGATGCACTATTTTTAGGACTCAAAATTTTGGTTCTTTTATATTCATACATCTCGATGATCAATTAGAGGGTTTTTCAATCTTAAAACAACCTTTTCGATGGATTTTTGAGGTGTATCTTTAATTCTACATTTTAAGGTTGCAACCTTATATAAACTTTTTTTCATTATCTTTTGTACATGTAGATTACAATCATTCATACTTATTAGATGTCAAATTGGATGGCTTAAAGTGAGTCACAAAGTCTGGAGGATTTTTTTTTTGAAACTTTATGTCTATTCAATAACACTCGTATAACCGCCTAATTTGAAATTTAAGGGACAAGAATGTGACTTTTATATACAAAAGATAAATGGTCTTTTTGTTGAAAGGGTTAGACTTCCAGTCCTGAAACACTTGGATCTGATTGTCCAAAAATTGGATCATCCCCTTGGAGATTATTTTTCACCATATTTTTTTGTAGTCCCAAATACTTTCTAGATAGGCATCACGGGTGGGAGGATATTAAACATGAAGAGGGTCATTGTTAGAGTGACAAGGCATGGAGCATGGGATATATAAAGTATAGCGATTTTAACAAAGTTGGAGATATACATTTGTCAGGTTTTGTAGATTCTTCCAAAATCTTTTATGGAAATTATTGGGACTTTTCTGCGTGTTCACGCCTCCATTCACACTGACCTATTCTATCGTAGACAATACACCACCCGTGTGTGGTAAAGGGAGTTCTATTTGAGTTATTTAACCTTTTGGTTGGTGGGGATGGAATGCGATGAGATATGTTGCCCCTCAGTAACCAGGTCGTGTATGTTTGTTTCCATAGTAAATGACAAACATGGGGTATGGCTATATTTCTTCCTATTCTTATGTGCCAGATAGGACCCTTACCTTATTCCAAAACAATAGAAGACAATTTCAATCACTCTCTCGATATATATATATATATATAAATAAAGGGGAAATAATTTCATGCAACATTTTTTTTTTAAGTATGATTATGCAACGGTTCTATTATAATATAATAAAATGATGTTCAAAAGTCATGTTAGGGATATTTGTTCAATTTTGGTTTTTAAATATACACTCTTTTTATTCTAATGAATAATTACAAAAATATAAATTTTGAAAACACACCCAATAACATATTTGTTTAGCCCAACTAATATAGGCTGCTCATTTTAGTGAGATGTTTAGATCTACGACTTAAAAGGATTTTTTTTTCTCTAAAATTTTTGGATAGCTTTATTATCATTAGATCAACAATGTTTAAAAAGAAAAAAATTGAAAAAAAAAAAATTTATTTCATAAAGGCCTAGATCTTAAAATTTACAAAATTGATCGTCTAGATTTATAATTGGAGGTACTCATTTTTACTCTATCTAGATCACAAATTGAATTTTATTTTTTTAAGAATAGATTATTCAGATGAAGAGAGTGTATGCGTAAAATTTGGAGTCATGCGAATGCTTTAAACATGATTTTGTAGAAGTGTGGTTTCATTATAAGGAAAATATCATCGTACCCTTATTTTTTGTTTTCATATATCAATTGACCCAAAAATTTAAAATATATCTCTTAACTCCCCGTCTAACTTTACCCATTTTTTAACTATTTTTTTTAACCCTAACAAATATAAAAAAGATTTGCTCATTCTAAACATTTTGTCTCTTTACATGATATATTCTATAGAGAGACATGGGGAGAGAGAGTGAGAAAATAATTAGAGAGAGATTTAGGGGAAAATTACTTGAAGAGAGAGAAAATATGGTGTTTAGAAAGAATATGTTTTTCTTATATTTGTTTGGGGCAAAAAAATAAGTTTTAAGGAGATAAAGTTGGCTTATGGGAAAAGATTTAAAACTTATAAATTTTATGACTCAAGATACGTTTTGAAAAGTTGGATCTATTTACATATAAAATTTAAAAATGGGGGGTATGAAGATATTTTACCTTCATTATATTACAATGACACAATAACATGAAATCATTTTATGTATAAAGATTGTCACCCCAAGAGTTGATGCAATATTGTACAAAGGTACAACCAATGACCAATATTTAGTTTGAATTTTGTATAATTGTGTTTTATCTTTAAATTTTTATTTTTATATAAATTCAAATTACTTAAGATTTAAAGTGTGTACTCTTGAAAAATACATGCATCTATTAAAGATATTTGAAAAAAATTATAATTTTTTTATACATGGGATCATTACACAAATACCTTGTTATTGTTTTTCTTTGCATTGATCATAGGTGAATTTATTGAGCCATTATTTTGAACAAAAAAAAAAAAAAACCTGATAATTAATTTAAAATCTATTTTTTTCCATTTTATTTTTTACGAAGTAAGGCCGCTTTGGCATTGACATCGATAAAAAATGTGAAACCCAAAACCAAACCAGAAAATTTCATAATTCCACCCAGAAATTACATAGTTTTAAAAGCAACCCACTCCTAGTAGAACCTCCTTCCTCCCACTAAAACCCCAAACCAATCTCCATCCTTGCAATTTGACTCCCATAACAAATCATTCTTCTTCCTCGAATACACTAAAACCACAGAATCCCTCTCTTTTGCTTCGAGTTCATCAACCATAAGCCATTCCTCTGAAAACCACAAAATCCCTCTCTTTTGCTTTCAGTTCATCAAAC
Organism: Amborella trichopoda; assembly: GCF_000471905.2. Next base: position 731,312 of record NW_006500031.1, read on the forward strand.
ACAAGCCGTTTCTTTGAAACTTGAGCATACTAAACCTTGTTTTTTTTTTTAAAAAAAAAGTCACGTGCGCTACAATGGCTCCAACAATGGGGAGGGTGAACTTTGAAACCACCATTACACACTTCAGCCACCACCACCAGCTCCTGATCTGCGATCTCAGCCACCAACCGACGCCGTGCTCGTGCTGCGGCCTCTCGTGCACCGCCTGGGCGTACAGGTGCACCCCCTGCGCCTTCGCCCTTCACATGACCTGCGCCCAGCTCCCCCAACGCATCACCCACCCCTCCCACCCCCCTCACCCTCTCAGCCTCGTGTCTGCCCCGCCCTACGGAGAGGGCCTCTTCAACTGCGACGGTTGCTCGCGCCCGGGCACCTGTTTCTCCTACCACTGCAGCAATTGCCACTTCGACCTCCACACTCTCTGCGCGGTGAAGCCGCTTACTCGAGGACACGATTCCCACATGCACCCCCTCTACCTTGCCTTTGCTCCCCCACCTCACTATAGGGGGGCCTTTGAATGTGACTTGTGCGGGGGCCTCGGGGGCCACCACTGGCTGTACCGTTGCGACGGGTGCGGCTTTGACGTGCACCTCGACTGTGCATCTCTCGAGCCTGGCGCCCAAATCCAGCCAAGGACGCAGCCCCTCGTGACCCAAGAGCAAAAAGTCGTGTGCACCCCCCCCATCAACAACGGGCGAGGAGGCGTGGGGCATGGTGGGGGCGGGAGGGTGGGTGGTGGTGGTGGTGGTGGTGGTGGTGGTGGTGGTGGTGGTGGTGGTGGTGGGTTGATAGGGAGCGCGGTGAATGGGCTTGTGGAAGGAGTGTTTCAGCAGTTTGGGCAGAATATTGCGCAGGGGTTGATAGCGGACACTGGTGCTTCTGCAACTCTTACTGCTTTGGGTGGGGATGGTGGGGTTAGTGACTGGCTTTAGGGTGTGCAGATGACATGGGTTTGTGAGCTTCTCTCTCTCTCTCTCTTTATTTCGTTTTAGTGTTATGATGCCTTTTCCCTGTGCAATCTATGGAATCCTGAATTTGTGATGCAGGTATTCTCTTTCTATTTTTTTTTTATTTTAAAATTACATATGGATCTAAAGTAAAATTAAAAAAAGAAATATTTAGCAAACGGCCTTTTGACTACGGTGAGGTTTGTATAGAGGGAAGGGTTTTTATGCTTCCCTTAAAACGTAGAAGCTCTATCCTCCCCAGTCACCCAGCGGTCCGAATTTGATCAAGAGAGCCGCTTACCATTTGATTTTAGATCCGATGTCTTAAAGTATTTTATTTTGATTTTATTTTATATAAATTATATGAATATGAAATTTAGTACGTGTCTTCTTCTCATTTGATTTTAGATCCGATGTCTCAAAGTATTTTATTTTGATTTTATTTTATATAAATTATATGAATATGAAATTTAGTACGTGCTTTCTTCTCATTGGGGCGCATCTATAAAAAATATTAAAAATAAATTTTTGATAAAATATAATGACCAAAATACCCCTTAAAACTTTCAAGGGTATTTTGATCATTTTATTTTATTGAAAATAATTTTTTTATATATTTTTTTTTTGCCCGTGCGAGTTTAATATTTTATAGAAAAAAATAGTTTTTTTTTGTGTCAAAATAGTTTATAAAAAAAAAATTAAAATTAAAATAGTGTAGAGACGTGACATTGTGATTGGGGCAATCTTAGCCCTCCATTCATAATGGACGGTTGGATAAAGGAGACGATAGAACCCCTATGATGTAGGGGAAGCATAGAAAGTTTGCCCTTGTATAGAGCCAAGGCTATAAACAATCAAAATAAAGCGCCCCTTCAAATAGTGTTGAGAAATGTGGTTTGAATACTGGAAATCTTTATGATAGCCTTAAAATATATTTTCATCTTTAATTATAAAATTTAAGGCTTAAAAAATAGTGTAGATCGAGTAGATCATTGAAAACTTGAAATCTTGAAAATTGATGGTCGAAAATACGTTACTAGATGCCCTATTTTCAAAACTTGAAATCCATTTTTTTTCCTCATGTTCATGCATATTAATGTCAAGATGGTCAATTTAAGGATATTTGAGCATCTAAACAATCTCGATTATGGGTTGAAGCAGCTGTAACTGAATAATATTTAGAATAATTAATCTGTTATTGGTATTCTGATCGCTTGCCTCATAAAAAATGGTCCATCGGATATTTTATGCTGAGGTCTAAATTTTTGAGATTTTTAGTTTCAACCTCATTTTAGCCCCTATTCAAAGGTTCAATTCTCCGACGGCCACCACACCTTGTAATGGGCAAAGTCCAAACTGTTCCAAGGTGAAACTACCTGATGAAGAGCTTATTGTTAATAAAAAGGTTTAGGAGCGTGAGTATTTTTTAAATAGTATTTTTAAGCGAAAGAATTTTTTTTATTAGGTGTGTGAATATTTTCACGCTCGTGCATTCTTTCAAATGAATTGAAAATTAATTAATGTGAATATATCCTCACATCCACACCTAACCATATAAATGAATTACTTGACGTAAAATATTTTCATGCGAACCAAACAAGCGCAACAAGTTTGAAATTTAGACCTTCTCTAAACCTCAAAGGAGGGTGGTTCGAATAGGTGACCTTCGAAGCGGTTTCTGAGTATGGAAGACAGTTGGAAAGTTCAACATTTCGAACCGATTAGGCGGTTCAAAATTTGCCAATTTGGGAACTTCGAAATCGCCCCTTTCGCACAATAAAAAGTTTGGTTCAAAGGGTTGCATCTTTGAACCGGTTTTTACTTTGGAAGAAAAAACAACCAGTTTGAGATTTTAACTCTCGGAATGGGATAAAGTGTGACTAAAACAAAAGACTCGAACATATAGAATGTCATAGTAAAATGTCCCAAATGTACAATTTGGTCTTGAAGACAACCAAACTTTTTTTTCCTAATAATTATAGTAATACTAGTACTTTTCAGTGGATAATGATGATAATAAAAACTTAAAAAAATAAAAAAAATAAAAATAAAAATAAAAAAAGAAGAAGAAGTATGCCTAGTTGTTTTAATACAAGATATCTAGGATTTTAGATTTAGGTGTGGGTTGTATAAGGCTAAGGCTCAAAACAGTCAAAATAAGGTGCACCTTCAAATAGTATTGTAATATATTGTTTCAATACAATAGCGAATTGCCGTCAAAATTCAAACTTGATACTACCCTCCAATGGCGATTTGTTTCTTTGTTATGCAAGACCGTGTGGAGAGACTACTGCAAACCATGCGGAAATGGAAGCAGTTCTACAAGGCCTTCACATTCTTCATCAGAGTTTTGCCTTATTCCTTGTTCCATGGAGGGTAATTCGCTTAATGCTATCAAATGGTGTAATAGGATTTCTCGATTACCAAATAGATGGAGGTCATGGATATTAGTAATCAATTGCAAGTATCGTTTCAACATGTTTATCAGGAGGCTAATGAGACCGCATATGGTTTAACAAAGTGGGGTGTTCAATTGGGTGGTTTGATTATTTCAGTGTCTGTAGAGTTTTAATTTCTGTTGTAATTTTGCAATGTTCTCTATTACAAATTAATGAAATCCAAGTAACATTATCAAAATAAAAAAAAAGATATTGCTTTAGTACTAAAAGTCTTTATGATAGCCAGATAATTTATTTTCATCTCTAATACGAAATTTAAAACTTCAGTTGCGGTCATGGCCATGGTTTTCATCCCCACCACTAATACCACCACATTGATACCTTCAAAAAGCTAACTCCTAATCTACTTCGAAAAACAGATGGAAGCATGTCTTCCCCATTGAATTACCAAACAAAAAAAAAAAAAGAGCGAAAGTGTAGATCGAGCATATTTATAAACACTAGAAAATCTTGAAAATTAACGGTCTAAAAAATGCATCACAAGATGGCCTATTTCAAGACCTAAAATCTATTTTTTTCTTATGTCCCTACATCTAGAAGTTGAGATGATCGATTTGAGGATTTTTTAACATCAAAACCACCGCTTTTAGTAAATTTTTTAGGTGTGTCTTAATTTAATTGTTCAGGGCCTCACCCTTATATAAAAGTTTTCGTTTATATTTATGTTGACATTAGTTGTGTGCCCAAGGTTATTCTTTTAGTGGGAAATGGACCATATTTACTCTCTTCCGAATATTGGCTACCAAAAAAGCCCAATTTTACCTCATTTTTTGTGTTTTGAAACATCGATATGCGTGATAAACGTCTTGTGTGCAATTCATATGGGATTGTTTCACGAGAACAAATAAAATAAATAAATAAATGGAAATTTACATCCCACTCCCAGGCAACCCTTTCCGTGCTAATAAATAAGGATGAAGTTTCTGTAGGGCCTAGGCCTTATGAAAACAAAATAAAGTCTCGCCTCAAATACACATCTAAAAAGCACTTTCGGCATCAGAAATCTTCATGATGGCTCTAAAATTAATTTCTAACACCGACAAGAAAATTTGAAACTAAAAAAATGGTATAGATCTTGCAGATCTATGAACACTTATTTTTAGGAAGAAATGGATGGTTTAGATGATTTGTTGCAATATATACTATTTTTAAAATATTGAATCTTAATATTTTTGCACAATCATAATGTTCAAGCTGAGATGATCGATTTAAAGGTTTTTCAACACTTGATTTATAATTTTTGATGAGTTATGAGGGTAGCGGCCCTATCAAACCAAATTCCAATAAAGAAAGCCCTATATATTATTTTATTTTATTTTCTTCTAAACAAACCCCCCAGCATGCCTTTTCAAGTTTTTTTTTTTTCATTCCAAAGTCCCCTTGTATATTGAAAATAAAAGTAAAAAGAAATCCACACAATATCCCCTGCATAATTTATAGTTTTTAAGGCAAAATTATATAAACCTCCTGCATTTCAGTTCTACAAGTGGGCCCCTCACTAGTTTTGTCATTACACCCAAGCCTTGTTACGCTTTTCTTTTGTATACCGTAAGAAGATGCAATTTCGGCCCAAAAATGCAATTTGTGTCTCATAAACCCAAAAATGTTTTTTTAACTTTTAATTATAAATTTAAAACTTCAAAATGATGTTGATCAAGCATATAAATAAGCAGTTGTCATCTTGAAAATGGATGGTCTATATAATATGTTACAAAATACACTATTTTTTAATTTTTAATTTTTTATTTATTTTTCATCTCTATACATCTTGGGATCAAGATCGTCAATTGAATGATTTTCCAAAATGAGGACAATCTTGTTAATATTATCTCGCATTGGTATAAACAAGACCCCTCATGTCAACAAAGAATGATTGGGAAGCATCATTCCTCCTCCCTAAGTTCATAAAATAAATAAATAAATAAAAATGTCCCTCTACCCCTTGTTGTTGACGTCAATGGTGAAGGGAATTGTTTACATTCCGTATGGATATGAATAGGTCCATTAGTGTAAACAATACTCTACATAAAAAAAGAAAAAAAAAAAAAACTCTCCATAAATATCAGTTACTTACCAAATCAAAATCAATAAATTTCGAGTCAAGATTCCTTGGCGTTATTGTCAACAAATGCGTAGAGCTAATCCAAAACCTACAGTCTGTGTACGGAAAAAGCTTACCTAAGGTTACAACGTTATATTAAAAATTTATATTAGAGAAGTAAGGAGCATCTCAAAATTTTTTATAAAAAAAGCTTTTGGAAGTTAGAAAACCCCTTTCTAATTAATCATCTTGACCTTGAATTGTATGGATATAAAGAAAAATTATAAGTTTAACTCTTAAAAATTACACATATTGTAATGTGATCTAGTCTATCTAGTTTCAAAATTTTCAAGTGTTTATAGATCTATTTGATCTACACTATTTTTTGAAATTTTAAATATCATAATTAGAGTTTTTTTGGGTAAGTTTAGTTGTAGGAATCAAACTTGAGATGTAATGTTGGTTGATGTCAACCGCTAATCACTCAAACCCAAGCCCGATTCCTAATTTCATAATTAGAATTAAACACATTTCAAGCTGCCATAAGATTTTTGACACCGAAACTACATCTTCTGACAAACTTTATAAGTGTGCCTTGTATAATATAAGATGGACACCTTATATAAATCCCACCCTTTAAGAAAACATAAATGGGTTTTTAATTCAATAGTATTTTGATAGGTGCGGTGTTTTATACTAATTCTTTAGTTGGGTTACACATGTACCATGGACACATTAATCTCTTACTTGTATAATATAAGATGGACACCTTATATAAATCACACCCTTTAAGAAAACATCAATGGGTTTTTAATTCAATAGTATTTTGATAGGTGTAGTGTTTTATACTAATTCTTTAGTTGGGTTACACATGTACCATGGACACATTAATCTCTTAGGTTTTAATTTTAATAGGTTCAAGTGGAAATTTAGATTGCAAAATGCTTAAAATGCAGATAATAATTTTCTAAATTGAGGAAATTGCTGTTTTCGATGGTTTAAATTGAGCAAATTTTTACGAAACTATAGAAGTAATTGTTACTTTTGCTTGGCAAAAACAAAAAAAAAAACTTCAAAGCAATTGATGAATAAGAGTTTTTTTTTTTTGCTAATATATCGGTTGGAAAAGCGAGCACTTTGTCTGTCTTATTTTTTAGTGCATATACAATACTCCCGCGGGAGTTTACCCTGCATCTACTCCACTCCTAAGACCTACACAGAAGGATTTTTTCAATATGGATTTTTGAAGGAAATGTATACAAAGAGACCATTCATTTTTAATTCAAGGAGGTTACAATCACTTGTTTTTGTCAGATTTCAAATCGGGTAGTTGTGACTTAAGAGTATATCATTGACTAGATCTAAAGTTTTAAAAAAATATCTTGAACTTTGTTTCACACTCAAGCCATCCAATTTGACATCTAATCGCTAGTGACAATTGTCTTATAGTATACAATCCTAATTTCGGGAACCATCCAAGAATTAGTAGATAATTATTTCCAAAAGAAAACTTTTAATTTTGAGTTTTTTGACACTTAAGATCTAGCTCTTCAAAAATAGGACGATCTCTGTTCAACCTTGAGGCTTTTTTTTTTTGTCACATAGAGAGTTAAAATTAGAATTTCTTTTAGAAATTAGTCTATGCGTCGAAGAGGTTACAACCCCAAAATTTGGGTTCGTATCCTATATGGGTTTTACCTAAGGGATTAAATGGATAGTATTATACTTTATGTACGTGTACTATATTTTTACTTCTTTTTCGTGGTTTGTATAAAGCCTAGGCTTTCATCAAACAAAGTAAAGCCTCATCTCGAAGCATCATCTAGAAAGCACTTCGGGCTTTGAAAATCTCTATGTTGGTTGTAAAATCAATATCCAACACCAACTATGAATGTTGAAGCTCAAAAAATGGTACAGATCTTTCGAATATGTGAACACTTATTTTTAAGATAAAATGGACAATCTAGATTATATTTTCTGATGTGCAATATTTTTAGGGTTTGAAATCCTAATTTTTTTTTCAACCGTAACGGTCAAGGCCAAGATAATCGATTCAAAGGTTTTCCTATATGAAAACTACAATTTTTGGTAAGCTTTGTAGCGAGGCTTGTTTTGATTGGACTGCAATCGTATCAAAGCATTTTTCTGTTTTTTTTGTTTGGTCATTTTCGGATGGATGCAGTTTCTACAAGACTTAGGCCTCATGAAAGAAAAGTGAAGTCTAACTTTGAAATCTTAACTGGCGTGAGAAACTTAAAGATATCTTTAAAAATCCATTTCCACCACCAATTGTAGTTCAAAAAACAATATAGAGGTTTAAATAATGCGTTATAATATTCACCATTTTTAAAGCATAAAGTCTTATTCACTATTTTTAAAGCTTAAAGTCTTACTTTTATTTTTCACAACCATAATTATCAACGTCCCGGGACGGTAGAGTTGAAGATTTTCCAACACCAGAACATTTAACTGTAGGTAAAATTTGAGGTGAGGCTTTTCTTTTTGGAAAATTGTTTTGTGTGGGCTGGACTGCATTTCTACACGTACAGTCTAGAAAACATGCATTTTAAAGATGGATGCAAATAGTTGTTCTATCTAAAAACAATGGAAACTAACCGTCCAAATGTTTTTTTTGACTAGAATTATTATTTTTAATTGTTAAAATTAATTTATTTTTTCATATTCATGATCTCTATATTAGAGATTACATGCCTTTAAAAATTAAGTCTTAAAATCTATCTAATCCGCAGTTTTTTTTTTTTTTCTCCCGGCCTTATCTTAACCTTTTACTTGTCTGAGGAAATAGGTGGGGCTTCAAGTGGGCAATTTCGGCCGCTTGTTGTGGTAATGTCAAGAAATTGGAACACGGAAGCATACGCGTAATTGAGCAAGTTCAAAAGACGACCATCATAATTACCTCAACTCAAACTCTACTCTACTCTACGCTCATTTCTCTCTTTGTACTTTCGTTGACTTCACATCCATAACAAGAATTCCCACTCACTCCTCCCCCCCCAAAACTCAAAGTCCACTGATTCTGAATTCCACAAAATTGAGAAATGGCCACTTGTTCCAATGGCTGCTACAAACACATCTTCTTCCTCTAATTCCTTCTCTGCACCTTCATCTCAGAAAAGAAAAGAAAAGAAAAGAAAATCAGTACCTTGTGCAATTTCATCACAAAATAGCCCATCTCCTTGCCCCTCCAACTTCATTATGAAAATGCTCATACTTTCTTATTGTAGTTCCATCCGAGAACCAACCCAACCTTTTATTTCTTAGTCTACAATTCCACTGAGAAAATCAAACTCTCCTGCGCAATTCAATCGAGCAAAAGAAAGAAAACCACCTTCTATCTTCTCAGCCGACCTGAAAAAAGCTGTCATCTCCAGATTTGCAGCTCCATTGACGGAAATCCTAAGTAGCTTCTCCAGTCCAAAAAAACCCAATATATTACATTCCTTCTTTTAATCTAACCTCAAAACCCATCTCCTCTCTTTGGTGCCACCTTGAATTTCTGCAATCAAACTTGAGAGAAAAGCTGCAATTCAACCCCAAACACGTCTTCTCTGTTCTTCTAACCCAACCCCAAAAACCATCTCATTTCAAGATTAGATCGCTGAGTCAATGGGGAAGCTAAATGTGGAGTCCATCATCATGCACTTCAGCCACCTCCACCAGCTCCAGCTCACCAACCTCGCCGCCGCTGATTGCTACCCACCAAGCCTGTGCTCAGGTTGCGGCCTTGCCTGCACCGCCTGGGCCTATAGATGCAACCCCTGCGCATTTTCTATGCACATAACATGCGCCCAGCTCCCCCAGAGCGTCACCCACCCCTCGCACCCGCCTCATCCCCTCTCTCTCCTCCCCTTCCCCGCCTACAAAGAAGGCTTCTTCCACTGCAACGCCTGCTCTCGCCAAGGCAGCAATTTCTCGTACCATTGCTCCATATGCGAGGTCGATCTCCACACTTTCTGCGCTTCTATGCCCCTCTCTTTGACAAATGTGACCCATGTTCACCCGCTGACCCTGGCCTTTGCACCGCCATATGTGAACAGAGGATTCAGCTGCGATGTATGCAGTGGCGTCGGGGGTGACCACTGGCTCTACCGGTGTGCCGCATGCTGTTTCGACGCACACCTCCATTGTGCCACTGCCAATAGGCCTGCAAGCCAAACCCCGCCCAATGCACAACTTCCTAGGCTACAGACCCGTCCCCAAGCTCAGCCGGTGGTGGGTTTTCCTAGCGTGTATAGCCAACCAGGTGGGTCAAGCCAAGTGGTGGGTCAGGTCAATGTGGCAAGGCCAGTGGCCTGGCAAGGCTACGATGCAGGGGTACCAGGGGTTGTTGGGGTACAGGGCTATGGGGCGATGGCGCCCGGAGTGGTGAGGGCGCCTCAGGGCTCTGGGCCTGGTGCCATGGGCGCACCACAGGGCTATGTAGCCCGGCCGCCTGGTGCGGTGGCTGGGCAGGGGAATAATGGGCTGATGGAGACTCTTGTTCAGGCGTTTGTGGGGGGGATGGCGGACCAAATGGGGCAGAGTCTTTTGGGGGGGGGTGTTGGGTGGTGGTAGGAATGGTGGTGGAAATGGTGGCGGCGGTGGCGATGGTGGGGATGGTGGCGGAGGAGTGGATGTTTCTGGCGGAGATGGAGGTGGGGTTGTGGATTTGGGGTCCACTGAGTACTGATCAACTTCTTTTCCCTCTCTCTCTCTCTCTCACTCACACACACACATAATGCTGTGTGCGTGTCCTCTCTCTCTCTCTATGGGGTGCAAGTTGCAGTTGTGCTTCTGCATCTTTACTTGTGTCATGTTCTCTCTCTCTCTCTCTCTGTCTATTTGGACATTCTCTGATCGTCTTCACAGCAAAATATAAGGACTGCTCTCACTCTCTCCTCCCTGCCTTTGGCTTTCTGTCTGAACTTTTAGCTTCTTTGTAACTTAAACAGGCCACTGTTTGGATGGACGCAATGCGTCTTATATCGTGGCAAATAATAGCAAGATTTGCTTGTTTTATTTCACGCCTTTTTTGCCTTTTTATTTATGATGTCGCTTTTATTTTTATGAAAATTATTTATGAGACCCGTTGCTCTATTTCATGTTTGATTTGAATGACGAGGACTCTCAAACATCAATCTGCCATGGCCCCAGAACTGCAACTTCAACTCTTTGTGAGTGTCCAACATTGACCTGACCTTTCTCTTGTGGTTTGGTCAAGGGAGCCGATGCCTCAACATAACGTCCCACCCTCGTTCCCACCATTAACGTATTCAAAAAATAAAAAAATGGTTTATTTGGCGTGTTGTGTCAAATATCGAAAGTTATTTCCCTTGATGTTCGAAAAATGAGAGTTTTAAAAAAGGGGTTAGGGTTGCGGTGATAGCACCCCTACACCCTAATCACTACATTATGGTATTCATGTTTCTTTATACCACCCCACCAGCGCCTTCAAAAAAAAAGCTAACTCTTAAATTATTTGAAAAAATGGGTACGGTCTGCCTTCTCTATTGAATTATCCCAAAAAATAAAAAGATGCAGGGCATTTTTTTTCTTGATTTGCAAGAGCCTGTCTCATAAAATGACTCTTTTTTGCGGTTTTTCTGAGAGTGGCTTTTGATAATTATTGAATGCATCCTAAGTCACACTAGAAACACTAGATGCATTTCTGCTTTAGATTCATAATTATCGTAGATTTCATGATCTAGGAAAGTTAAAAATGAATGGTCCCAAAGAAAACTCCAGTTATACATTATTTTTTATAATTCAAAATTTATCGTGATCTTGTTTGAAATTATGGACCTCTAAAATTATGATATTTGACTTACCTTTGGCTTTCTTTTGAATTGGTCAAGCAAGGATTACCATGTAAACATATTTCACCTTGAAAATAAAAGGTGAAAACAAATTACGAAGAGGATATACAAATTTCAACGGTTTTACCATAGCAATGAAGTGCACAATGAGATTTTACACAAGTATGTTACTATGTTCGTAACAGTATTATCATAATCGAACTGGCAACCAAATTGGTAAAAGTTTTGATGTATTGTTCAATACTGATTTGTCCGATCTGTCAAAATCAGTCAAATATTAATTTTGATCGGTGTTCAACCAAATTCAACTTTTATCTTGAACTAGAATGAGCAAAGCACTGATCGGTAGTCCAACCAGCAGGACCACCGGTCTTGATAATTATGGTTTGTAATGTGTTCACATGCTCAAAAGCCATCATCTAGCAAATCCTATACCTGTCAACTGTTTTTCTATTAAGTAAAAAGAATTAGTCTCACTAAAATAACACCTCTACAGCCTTGTCATTTTGAAGAAACAAATTCTTGAAAACAGTATTTGATGAGTGGGGTGAGTTGTACATCTGCCCTGTTTTTTTAGGCATTTAGGACTCGAAACAAATCTTGAATTAGTGCAAACCTCTTTCCACTAAAGATCCAGGAATTCGGTTAGTGGATATCCGTAGACAGTCAAGAACTAATGATCTTTGAAAAGCTAAAATAAATTATCCAAAGATATACTATGGAACTAATTTTCTATACTCAAATTTCATTTCGTTTTGCCATTTTTTCAGGTTCAAGATGGTGGTGCCCTATATTTTAAACTGCAAACTTTTTGGGCCAAAATCTACCTCCAGGATATTTACCCTAGGAAAAAGTTTATATAAGGATGCTACCTTATAATGTAGAACTACGGATGCCCCTAAAAAGTCCATCGGAAAATGTAGTTTTAATGTTCAAAAACCCTTTGATTGATCATCTCGACATCAAGATGTATGACTATGAAAAATAACAAGATTTTAAGTCTAAAAAATAATGCATTTTACAACATATTATCTACACCGTCCATTTTCAAGATTTTCATATGTTTATGAATCTACTTGATTTTAACCATTTTTGAAATTTATAATTTTATAATTAGATATAAAATTAGATTTTGAGATAATCCTAAGAACATTTTACCTCAAAAATTATATACCATGATAAAATTTGCAGGTACACCTTACCTCTACACCTACGGATGCATCTGTATGCAAACGGCACCCTTTACCCTATGCCTTATGATGAAGAACATCTATTCTATTTATTGATAATTAAAATCAGGTACATTAATCTCCACCATCGGTCATTCACTTCATTTCTGAGTTACTAACCTCGAAAGAATTCCCATTCTAGGATTGGCATGGCCGGGCCAGCCCTGGCTCTAGTCCCCATTAGATCGGCCTAGGCCCGGTCCTGTCCAGATTGGGCCAAAGAGGCCCCAGCCCGCCCTGGACATATAGGACTCGGCTGGGCCAAATAAAATTAAAAAATATAAAGAAAAGAAAAGCGGGCCTACCCTGAGCTGTGGTTGCTCGGTTCTCATGCTACATTATGCGGCCCGAGTCCTCGTTTTTTGGGGTCCTGGGGGTCCATTACCATCCCTATTCCGTTCACAATGTTCGATATCTGTAGTCATGTGAATGATTGATTAGGATGGTGGTCCACATCTCTCTCAATCGCCATCCAATTAGTGCGGTGCCGAGCCTCGTGACTTTTAACATTCCACGAGGTCAAGACCATTTTCCATTCTGTGAATCTTAAAACGTACTTCCGTTCTTAATATCGTCTCTCTCTATTCCGTATCCATCACAGCAATCTCCTGGATGAAATTACATATGCACTGGATATATTTTACGGAATTAAAAATGGTCTTTTGATATATTTACTTTGAGGTTAACAATTTTCAAGATTTTCTACTTCCCAATTTACCCTATCCAATTCTTTTTTGATTAAAAATCAGTTCAAAGACTCAACCTTCAAATGGAACTTTTCTTAAAATGGCCGATCAAAGATCCAAATTTCCAACGGCCCTAAATGCATAGGAGTTTCGAGGTTCGAAACCGCCTTGCATACTCTACAATAAAGTGTGCTAAGCAGTTCAAAGGTTCGATTTTCAACATGCATAAATATATGTTCCACATGCAGTTTAGAGTAGTTAAAAAGTCCAATCTTTGAACTGCCTACTTTAATGTTTTTTTTTTATAGCAATAAGCAGTAGTTAGAGCGGATGGATTGGCTATTTTTTACCAAAATAAATAAATAAATATATAAATACAATGAAACTATTTACTTTAAAAACAAGGTGGGCAAGGTTGGCACAGTTAATTTTGACCATTGAATGTAAAATTAAGTAATTGTATTTATTGCATTGACCAAACACAAAGTTCAAAATAATTTTTTTTCCAAATTTGTAACACACCCAAACTAATCATATTTGATACATGACAATTATAAGTAAAGGTGTGGTTTCCATAAAGTTGCAACCTTAAACAATCCAATCAAGACACACCTTCAAATTTGATCATAACATATTAAACATATGATCACATAGATCAAATAGATCTATAAATAGATCAAACATTGATCAAATAGATCTATAAACATATGAAAATTTTAAAAAATGGATGGTCTAGATAATGTGTTGTAAGACGCACTATTTCTAAGACTCAAAATCTTTTTTTCTTTCATAATCATTCATCCTGATGTCGAGATGCTCAATTAGAAGGTTTTTCAACATTCAAATAATATTTTCCAATATATTTTTGAGGTGCATCCGTAGTTCTACATTTTACATTTTAAGGTTGCAACTTTATACAAACTTTTTCCTATAAGTAATTGTGACCTACCAAACGTGAATAGTCGTATTCAATTCCATTTTTTTATTCCATAAATTATTTTTGGGTCCGTAAATTTCCTTCGTGAATGCTTATTAATGGAGGGGAGACTTTCCTTTTAAGACAAGCAAAAATACCATACTATTTATTACGTTGATTAGGGGTGAGCACCATACAAACCAAAATTCAGCTACATCTGAGGGAAAAGAGAGAGGATATCCTCGAAATTCTTCATCACATAGCAATTAATTATATTCATTCATCCACAATCGGAGCGAGAAAGAGAAACCCTTATATATCCTCGAAACTCTTAATCACCTGCAAGTCACAAGAAACCCTCATAAATGCATAACATTGTCAAAATTTAAATTAAGATAAAATAAAATTAAAAAAAAAATAAAAAAGAAGGAAAAGACAGGGATCTAACTCCTCTGAAGTCACCCATATATTTTTTGGAAAAAAAGAAGAATAATACCCAAACAGACCCCATTATAGAGGAATTCAACTAGAACCATTTCTGTTCTAGTCTAATCCCAAAGCATTACAATCTCTTACCATATTAAAAAGCACATTAAGTTAGAAAATTTGCATCTGATAACCAAGAGCACATGAGACCATAGTTACCAAGTTAGGAAATAATAAATTATCGACATACCAAAACATGAGTAATAAATCGGTTTACTTCAAAACATCGGAGGAAAAAATCAGGTAAAAAATACGGATCGCCAAAAAGTAAGAGAAGTTATAAAATCGTGAATATTTCGGATTTGGTTCAAAAAAAAGTAGTGAAAAAATCAGATATGTAAGGATGACAAAATATAGGATTATGATTAGTAGTTGTTGCATATATATACATTAAAGCCATTTAAATAATATTTTTATAGCCTTACTAGTGTCATGAGAGTTGATACTTGACAATTTTTTGTTGAAACTTTCAAAAAATCCAGCAACAATGCTTACTCTGTTATCACAGCACAAAACAAATCATAGATTTATTGGAAGCATAACATGAAACAACAACAATACTAAACATAAGAACTAATTAGCAAATAACAAGAACACTGACCCAAGGTATAGGATTATTTCTCAAAGGAAATAAACAAAAACCACCCTCAATATAGGATTGCATTAATTAAAAGAAAACAAAAAAGCCCAAATATGTGAAATAGTGGTCCATCTAAAATGCTATGTTAATAAAAAAATAAAAAATGAAACTAATCAAACTTCTCTATGCATAAAAAAAGCTCTATGCATAAAAAAAAACAGCAAATTACTTAAGCAAATTCGAATCTCGTACTGATTTCCTAGCTACCTAAATCTTTAATATCATTGAATCTCTCTCTTGCTCTCTATAAGGACGCTATGGGTTCAAAGAAAACGATTTTTCATTAGGTTACTCTTCTTCTAGCTATTATTTTGAGATATACAATTGTTTGATTACTTTTTTTTGGGGGAATATATTGCTTGTATTTTTCGTACACTTTTTCCAAAGGAACTCATTGATGAAATTTTTAATGGAAATTTTTGTTAAATCAAGATTCTTAATTTACTCCCCCTTTTAATGTATTTATCTTTAAACCAAAATTCAATAATATTAAATTAATGAAGAAATAAAGTGATAGGGAAAAGGTTTTTTAGTTTTTTTGAAAAAATTTCAAATAGAGACTTATATTGGTTCCATTAAAAAAATACGATTTTTTGACGATCTTTTGAAAACTCAAAAGTTCTTCACGGATCTCAAAAAATTGAAGAGTTTTTGAAAAAATCGTGTTTTAAACGGAGACTTACTAATCTTGAGACCGAAAGATATATGGCAGTGAAAAACAATAGAACTTTGAAACTAAATGGAAGATGTAGCTACCTTGTTCTCAATGACGGCTCCATCAGGAATTTCCAGTTTCTCTCCCGGTTTAGCAGCAATGGTCACTTGTCCCTTCAACAGTATCAGATCACAGTCAGATTGTGATAGAAATCTCTAGTAGAACAAGTGAATGAGAACACGATCATGTTATAGTCCTCAATAGCCGTCAAACAATCGAGAATGGCAAGTGTCTTTTTGAGAGAGAGAGAGAGAGAGATTTGCAATCCTTTTGAGAATCTTACAAGGGGAACAGTAAATATGTAACTGTAAAACAAAATCACCTATAAACTACAAAAGATAGGCACATAATGCATCTGAGTATGAAAAATGATAGGGCAAGGGACAGTATGAGCAGATTACTATGTATCGATGAGCTCCATTCAGTGAAAATACTGAATTCCTAGTCGATCAGCACTCCTTCCAGTGGATCTAGCTAAGCGATTCGAAAAAGAGCAAGAAAGGCCAGTTATAACCACACCAGCAATAAACAATGTTTTCTGGATTCCATTTACATGGAAGATCAAGAGAAAGCTTATAACCACACCAGCAATAAACAAGGTTTTCTAGATACCATTTACATGGTGGATCAAGAGAAAGCTGGTGACAACAGTTAGGATGTATTCACACTTCATGTTCCGTGCGACTCGGATCGCAGGATGAGCTTATTGTATCTAAAGCTAAATGTGAGAGGTACATTTGCAATGTATTTTAAACATTAAGGCATCCTATTGAATCTTGTTTGTGTGTTACTCAAGACTGGTTACATTTCTAGAGAGTGGTTATTTATCATTCTACACCTATAGCTCCCTCAAAAAAAAAAGGAGTTCCGTTACCCAGCGAAAGACTACTCTGGGTACTAACGTGGGGTGGACTTCTTACTCAAGCAAGTAATACTGAGCAAGTTCTTTCTTTCTTTTGGGTAGTTTGTAGCAGGAATCGAACTTGAAATGTAGTCTTGCTAGGGTCAATTGCTAACCATAAGCCAGATTCTTACTGAGAAATCATTTCCTCCTCTAAGAAAAGCAATCCTTGTAGAGTTTAGACTCACTTTCTGGATTGCTATTCCTTTCTTGAGTTTATCAGAAAAAAGGAAAGATAAATTCATCAAAATACACCTCATATTAACTATTTTACATTTTACCCATGTGTTTTGATTTAATTTCAAATTGCCCAACAAAATACATATGATTTTGAGTTGGAATAGTAGGAAAAGAGTAAGATGTTAAGTAGTTTATAAGTGAAGTATATTTTGATAAAGTTCGCAGAAGAAATTATAGCCAGGTCAATAGAAAACTGGTTGCAAACACCAAGACAATTACTGAATATCTAGCAACAAGAAGCATAAAACAGACATGTCTGAGAATGGAAGGAAATGGATTAATAAGGCAGCAGCTTAACCTATAATACGTGGGCAAAAATGGAAAAATGCGAAAAATGCAGACTAATGGTCAGACTCTAGGGAATAAAGAACTACTCAAAATTAGATAAGGAATGCAAATAATAATAATCATTTAACAGGGATGTGAACTATAAGCCAGTGCAACATGAAAAACCTATCATGGTACATTGGGGTTATTACCGTTAAATGAGATGATGGGTGATGATGGAGAGACAGTGGAACCCACTAGAATCAGTTCATGTTACCAAATGGTGATCCCACCCTCCATCATTATCCAGCATATCAACAGATGGTGAAACCAAAAAGGACTCTGATTTTGCTTTACTTTCCTACATTCCGTCCAACTGTAATTTTCTCCTATTATTCATAAGGGATAAAAAGCAACTGCCTTACAAAGATATTCAAATATAACAGCATCACAAATCATACCTTGAGGGCAACACCAGCACCAAACCAAACATCACCCGAGACCTTTAAACTATCAAGTTCAATGATGCTAGGTATCGACTTGAAGCGACTAAGAAAGTTGCCAACCTGCATAGAAGTAAAAGGTTGAGACAAAATCACACTGTATCTATTTCATCAAACTGTCTCTATTCTCATGACTATCCATCCCTAAGCAGGCAGATGCACCTTTTTGAATTCAGGCCCCAACTCGATGGAGGGATTTGCAGGGTTTGCTCTGGTTTTACTTCGAATTACAAAGCCATCGACCAACGTATAAAGATCCGACTGAAAAAAACCAAAATCAGAATAAAACGACTAAGCCAAAGCCACCAACAAGGATCGATGTCTTACTTTTTGATTTTTTCAAGTTTCAACTATAGAGCAAAGGAAGGATCGTGTTAAGCTACAAACTATCACCAAACCTGGACAAGAAGTAAGTCGGATGTTGCCTTCACTGGAAGGAATCTTGAACGTGGAACATTAATACCAATGGCTTGATCAAAGAACTGGATACCAAACAGTTGGACAGTGTTGATATAAGAATTCTCAACTGATAAAGCTCAGAAAAGAGAGAGATTTCATATTGCATGTACCCTTATAGCTGCACCAGCTGCTGTTTCCAGCTGAAGAACTTTGAAACCATCGACTTCCTGCATATGTATTGAACCTTTTTTAAACTATATGCACATATATTCTATCAATATAAACATTTATTTTTTAACAAAGGACATAAACAATTACTTAGAAGATTAATTGTAACTGTAATGCAGATAACAAGAAAATGCTTGGACCTTAGGATTTGGAATTATCTCCATCTTCAGTGCATCAGATTCCACAAGCCGTTTAATGGCCTTCAAATTTACCCATCTGCACAAATAGAAATTCATTTCCCAAATGTTCCATAAATTACTGTGGGAGAGAAATCAGGTTAATTAGTTCACGTACAAGTTGTTGGTATTGAAAATCTTGAACTTCTCTATTGACTTGAACTCGTTAACCTGAATGGGACATAAACGACAGTTTGCATCAAATGCCCATAACCATAACCATAACCAAATGGGTATTCAAGGAAGACCACAAAACTTACATGTTCATCGGGAACTTGTGCTATTTCCAGGAGCTGCATCCAATAGAGGAAGCAATATGTCATGGCAAATACATTCAATAACATAAGGGCAAGCTTTCTATGCTTCCCCTACAGCATAAAACTTATATAATTCCCTTTATCCAACCGTCCATTCTAAATGGAAGGCTAAGATTGCCCCAATCACAATGTCACGTCT
>NW_006500031.1:750651-808367 GCF_000471905.2 Amborella trichopoda
GTCCAATCCTCTATTAAACTTGCGAAAAATATAAAAAAATATTTCCAATAAAATAAAATGACCAAAATACCCCTGAAAATTTCAAAAGGGTATTTTGGTCATTATATTTTATCAAAAAAATATTTTTAATTTTTTTATAGGTACGCCCCAATGAGAATATGGCACGTACCAAATTTCATATTCATAAAATTTGTATTAAAAAAATTAAAAATAAAATACTTTGAGACGTTGGATCTAAGATCAAACAGTGAGTTGCTCTCTTGATCAAAATTGGATGGCTGGATGGTAGGGGAAGCATATATCTTCTATGCTGTAGGGGAAGTATAGAAACCTTTCCCCTAACATAAAGCTGGTTCCAAAGATAAACTACAATACTAACATGCAGATAAAGTAAATTTCCTGAAAAAAACATAAAAATAGAAACCAAGAAGACAGCAAAGGAGAATACAGAAGGAAGTTTTGTGCGGGATCTAGGTTCTGACGATAGGAGCTGCTACAACCAGCAATGTAAAGATTTGCGGACAGCTCATGGACCTATTCTTAGCTATGTATGAATGAAGACTATTCACAATATCGAGTCAACACAAACAATTCCTTTCAACAGCTCCTTGGTTGTTGCTAAAACTAGCTTTTAACCACATAAATTATCCTCTATATATCACCTCTCCAACACTGATCAAAGTTGGCAAGACCAAAATATGGATTGCATCCAACACAAGCAAGCAACTGGACAGCAAGCTTCTCGTCAAGATGCTGAAACTTTAAACTACCAAATTATTTTTTATTTTTCAAATATGAGGAACCTTTAATTTTATAAATTGGTGTTTTTCGCCACAAGCTAGGCACAGTTAGACAAGGAAGATTCAAGCTTTTTTTTGTTCAGGTGGATCAGCTTGGTTTGCAAGAGAAAGGTTCAAACCCAATACCTCTCTTCCTACACCCCAGGTGTCTCATTATCAAGCCCAAGGCTTGGTTGACGGTGCAGTTTCTGAACCTTAGCTGCCCAATGCATACTCCTTTTTACAGAGTTCTGATATACTTTGTAACTTCTTTAGCAGTCTTAATTTTTCATATTCTATTTAAATCCCTTTTTTTTTCAGGGTTATAGCCCTATGTAACGAATCTATCTCACTTGATCCACAAAATCTAAGGTTGGATGAGTAATAGAACCATGCATTCGAGAAAACATTTTTAGAAAGTGAATATTATTATTATTCTGAAGAGTTAAAAGAAGGCTTAAAATGTAATATTAAGACAAATAAATGCAATTGTCTTAGATGAACAGGAAGCTTTTTGGTCACGAACCTGGACCCGTCCTTCATATGAGATAAGAGTGCCACCCTTCACATCTGCAAGAGTCTTTGGTGTCACCTATAGAAACCCCAAAATGTTAGAAGGGAACAAGCTTGAACAAGTTGCCAAATAAAGTTTCACTTCATGTACCTCCATACAGTATTCATTCTGATTCTGGATCAAGTGGTTTAGAATTTCTGTTCAAGTCAACTAAGGAAAACTCATAAGAATATATTTAGTCATAGATTGAATGGTTGACTAACTAGAGCTAATCACACAACAGTAGAAATATATCAGAAAGGGATCCCATATGAGGATACTTAGGTCGACAATAGCCCCAAGGTTGTCAGAGTTGGCAATAAAAACATACTCCTTTCCCTGTAAGCATAAAAGGAAATTTGTAAGTAAGCAAATCTGAAAGTAAGAAAAAATGTAGTTAAGTTTCTCGACATGCAAGTGTGCCGCCTAACAGTATGGACACAAACCTGTGACAATAGTGCATCAAGCTTGCCACTGTTCAATAAGGAGGGGAAGACATCACCATGGCCGGGAGGATACCTTCACACGAGAAGTGCATGCATGAGCGCAACCTTTGACAGGCTTACCTGACTGACTACATAGATGAAACCCCTAGTTGCACTCTCAGGAAGAAAGGAAACAGATTCTATAGAAACATTCTAAAGCATGTATGAAATTTACATTGCCTAATGCTAAGCTCATTAATAAAGCTACTACTTTGAAATTGATAAAGCCCCCCCAGGACCATGATATTATATACGTAGGGAAAGAAAAGAAGTAATTAACAGAAGCAGCCTATGCATCAGCTTGTTACTATAAGCTAACTAATTATCACTACTACTATTTATTGTGAAATCCTAATAATCCTAATCCATTACTCACTAAAGAAACAACACAATCGAAAATTCCCATATATATAAGATGCCTTCTTATTTTACCAACAATTAAAGAGAAATGGAGATCATACTCTTCTGACATTTTTCCAGTAATGTTCCAGAATGACAACATCTTATTGCACTCTCTAGAGAATTTTGCAGATTTTTCAATAATATCAAGTAAATTATAATAGCCTTCTACAATCCAGCAAACTGAAAATCATAACTAGCAAGTCCCTAATTTGAAAATGACTTACCAACCATCCTTTCCCGCATTTCCCTTGCAAGGTAATGGCATAAAATCCTCAACAACAAGACGAGGGTATTGACTCTAATAAGGCAGTCCAAACCAAAGGAAATGTCAGTTCCAGGATAAACATCCATATTGCCATCATACTAAAAAAAACTTAAGCAGCACATGTTTCCTGACCTGATTAAAGGTGTGAATAATGATGTTTGAGTTGGAGTATTTCTCCACGATCTGCAAAACATGGTCAACCAATGGTGAAGTAAGAACAGCCCTCAAGATAATTCACATGAGATATCAAATAAGATAAGTAGCAGCACCCACCTTCAAGGTGTCATCGTGCGTATTGAATGAATTCATCAGGAGCAAAGGTACATTGCACCCGTATTTTGTGTTTAAATTCTGCAAAAAATAAATAGAGGAGTAGAGGTTATTACCAAAATAGGTTTGCAAACAGGACCAAACAGGACCGACTTGATTAGTATACAACTAATATGGCCACAACTTATTGAATGAGATAGTAATGAAAAAAATAAAGAGAAATTTATGCTCATGTCCCTCTAAATTTGCATGAATACATAAACCCCCCAAAATGTTGTATTTTATGTTCATACTCTTTTTGACCTTCAAGATCCCAAGTAATAAGTTAAGGGATGATTTCGGGTCATGAAGATCCAAAGCAATTTTCCTTTTTTTTTGCCCTTTTAAGTTATCACTTTCGGATCTTCAAGATCCGAAGTCATTTCATAGCTTTGGACCTTGAAAGTCCGAAGCCAATATCTCAAAAAATACATTTAGACCAAATTATAGCCATGGCTATTGCCTTGGAGAAAATGGGTATGATGTCCAAAAGCCCACAAGGCGAGGACGTTATAGCCATGGCCTTTGCTATAGACCTCACCTCACAAAATACATTGTGAGGCCGTGACGTTATATAACAATTTGAAATGCCTCTCTCGTCGATGGTATACAGTCATGGCCTCAAGGGCTCCATGGCCTCCCCACATGTTTGTGAGCTGAAGCGATTCCCTTAAAGCCAATAATACTTCACCACGGGTTTTGTACGAGATGAGAACTTCAAGGTTCCAAGAAGAAGCTCCAAAGCCAACAAATGACTTCAGATCTTGAAGATCCGAAGTGGGGCATTTTGGGAAAAAAAATAGAAGAAAAGGTATGAACGTAAAATACAACATTTGGGGAATTTTTATAATAGCAAAAGTTATGGGGAACAAGAGCATAAATTTCTCAAAAATAAAAGGTCACAAAAAGAAAGAAAAGACAAAGGAATAAAGAAAAAGGTAAAGATAGAAAAGAAAAGGAATAAAATAAAGAATATTCAGCATCACAAACAGACAATATGGTAATCACTGACCTCAATCTGGATCACAATTAGATCAAGAAAGGTCAAGCCATTCCGCACTTCAATGACAGATCTGCAAATAATTAAAGAAATATTAAAAAAATCCAATGACAATTTATATGGTAAAATCGCAAGGAAGACATAATCAGGCATTAGAAGCAATTTCCATCCCCAATGGGTATGAAAAAGGTTCACCTTTAGAAACTTGCATACATAAGAATTTCAAACATTAATGGAAAATCAAAGGATCCCAAGAAACTTTGGAAATGACAGAAAAGAAATGCACTAGTGAGCTTCTTAAAAAACTGGGCGAAGAATGTAAGTATAAAATACAGGAGATCATTTGCTAAGAATCGTTTACATCACAACATACAATGCCAAAAAGATCAGATTTTAGCCAAAATATTCAAGTCAAGGAATAATATGCACAATTACCTAGCTTTTTAAGGATGCAATTAAGGAAATTAGATACAGGTTAGTCAATGTTGAGTGATATACAGAAACTCTACTGCAAACTAACCATAATTGCAATTCTAACAAATGTTGCCACAAAAGTCTAAACAATTTTAACAAATGATTAACAAGAAGTAACTCTCTTAGAAAGATGTTCCCCTTATCTTCTCCCATCTACAGTTTTGATTGCAGTTTCTTATCCCATTTGCTGTTGTATGGAATTATAAAACAGGAGACATGGCGAACTTTCTATGAATAAAATATTTTTTTGCCCATAAAAATAACTCAAAATATATAGGAAATTGCTTGAGAAAGGAACACTAAATGGTAAATAACCTTAATGAATTGAAGTGCAATGAAACTTTTGTGAAATGGCAAAGAACTGAAAGAACATTAACATAAGGACACAAAATGAATAAATTTCAATACATACTGCGAAACATCATTCATGAGAGCATGGAAAACAGTATGTTGTATCTTTTGATTAGGTTTAAAAAATTAATGATCAAATAATTCAAATATCCAATAGATGCTGAACCATAGACTATTTAAGAACGACATATAAACTACTCATTAAGAAAAGAAGGATGATACAAATAAGAAAAAAATAAAATATTCAATGAAGAAGACATACAAAATACAGTTTATTTTATCATCTCACATTACGATCAGACTACAACGTTTATGAAATTGATAAATTAAAAAATACAATGCCATTTGGAATAACACTTACTTGGGACCAGTACACCCCATAGTTGTTCCCAGTCCCCCATTAAGCTTCAAAACCACAAGCTTGTCCAGAAGCTTTTTAATCTCTGATAAGTCTGAAATTTTCAGAAGTCACTAGTGAGAATCAGCTGTCAATAGTTAAACATGAATTCTCCACCCATATTGCTATTCTAATCAAATAAAATTAAATCATACCATCAGAAGGAGGTGCTAAAGTCTCATAGGGAACCACAACTTTATCAGTTGGAGTCTTAATCTTTGCCCATTCAATCTGCTGTGCATCGCCACTGCCACAACAAAATGATTTACATCTCAATATTAACCAAAAAATTTCAAATACATATAAAAACTATAACAATAGATAAATACAGGAAATTAGTCAACAAGAAGGCCGAAATGTGAAAACATATAAAAGGAAACGTACGCATCTGAGAATCGACCGGAAACAAAAAGGGATTTTTGGCATGGATATTGAAATCAAAGGTTTTGAAAATGAACAAAATATAACAGAGAAATGGCACTTGACAAGACTGAGATCAAAGCAACATAGCCAAAATTTGTATTTACTTGTTTATGTGGGAAGGTCATATTGGTTTGCATGAGGGCCGAATTTCCTTACTAGTGTCGAGGAAACAATGTGAAATTACATCATAGAGTAGATCATAAAACAGTCAGTATTTCCAAGTAGAAGACTAGCAATAATAGAAAAATGCGAAAATGAACAAAGAAAATGTCAATAAAACAACTGAAGTTTTGGAATAAAAAGAATTAAGGAAAAACGTTAACAATTATCTCAAAACAAAAGATCAAAGATCAGCTGCAGTTTCCAAATCAGAATGTTCATGATGACCATTGTGAAAATTGGAATAAAAATCACACAAAACAGATCATAAATCAGCTGGAACTATTAAAACAGACGTCATTATCTGATCAGGAGGACCAGAATTGACGCATGGGAAGATAAATAACCCCTACAAATGGACCAAAAAACAGGGGAACTATCAGAAAATTTTGAAAATGCAAAATTTGTGAAAATGAGCAGATTTTAAAAAGGCAGAATTTTCTAATCAGAATACCAACAGCTTAAATGCATGCTAAAATTTGTTCTCGATAACCAAAAACTCGATCAAATAACATCGGGGGTAAACTAATCCCAAAGCTGGATGATAAGAATATTTGAATCCCAAAGCTAGATGATCAGAATATTTGAAATAACAATTTCGTGAAATCTATCAGAATGCATTCCGAATTTTTCCAAAATTCTTGTGTCCTTTACATGCGAAAATGGACAAATCATCAGATGAAAAGGATTATAAATGAGCCAGCACATACCTGAGATAGCGAGAAACAAGATTAATGCAGCCAAATTTCTCACTTTCACTGCAATAGATAAAACACACAAATAATAGATAAATGAGAATCCCAAAGAACAAACTGGCACCAAAATGAATAGAAAACGGGAAATTCATAGGGATCTAAAACTGCTTCAATTCTTGCCTGATCTGATTGAGGCCTGCAACAGCCGATTGGAGTTTCAAGATCTTCTCAGACTCAGAACTCGCAGGTTTTGTAGCAACTGCCGCCATTAGAGAGACCTTAAAGCCGAAGAAGATGAAATGCTTCAAAATTTAATGGCAGAGAGTGTATTGAAAGGCGAACCGGAAGCAACAGAAGGAGTGAGGGCCTGGCTTTATAGGCGAAAAATAACCTAAACTACCTCAGCCTTTTGTCTCAACTCCAATATGCCCCAAACTCTGCATTGCAACTCAAAGTTCCCCGCTAATTTAAGCGTGGTTTTGATATTTCCATAGGATACTGTAATTTGGCGCGCAATCCCAATGTCATAAATGACTATTTTAGCCCTGCTTAGTCAAAATTAGGGCATACTCCTCAATGCGCGGCAATTGGGGAGAAAATGCCACGGCTTTGGACCTTTCCTAACCGGAAATAGGCATTTATGACATTTGCAAGACTTACGATGCGTCCCTATTCAAATGCGTCACTTACGACCAAAGTGTTTTAAAACTATTTGATTCGGATAAGGAATTTTTTGTTTTTTAAACCAATTTGTATCAACAATCACCTTCCAGATCGCGAGTCTGCTCAGACCGAATTAGCTTTTAGACGGTAGTGATAGCTCATTTGCCTATTATTTTTTTTTTAAGTTTATCTAATATATTTTTTAAACCTTCCTTAAATCCACCTTAAACCCTTATTTTATTTTTCCTAGATCACTTATTTGGACCAATCCGCATTGACGAGCTGACAAGGTTTTGTGGAGTAAACAATTCACCCCACGTCTTCCAAATTTTAATGTTTGTGGTTACTTAGGATACAACACATAATTAAGTCACTTTGGACATATTTTTTAAAAAAATTTGTAATCTTGCAACTCAAAAAAAATAGTATAGATATGGTGATATGTAAAGAGCTAAATTGAACAGTGAAAAAAATGAGATTTAAATAATTTATTTAAAAAATTAATTTTGTTTTTATATTTATGAATGTAATGGTAGAGATTATTGAATTGTGAAATTTTAGTTCTAGGATCCATCTCTCTGATATGGTTTTTGGATGGGGACTGCATTTTAATGGAGAGGCATCTAAATCCCAAGCTTCTTTTGCAACGGAATAAGGAACATCCCGGGTATACGTGACACGTCATCGTGGAGCACGGTAGCGCAAAGGCCACGCAAACCTCAAGCATTCGCCACGTGTTAAAGGTCAGTGGGCCCGACGTGTCCTCAAAATCAAGTTCAAGGATGCGGTGGGTCCGTCCACCCGTGGACGCTTTAGCCGCAGGTTTTAGCTCCCCGATACGAAAACTTCGGCGAAATTTGGGTTGCATCAAGGACTGCCCAAATTGGCTCCGAATTTCCCCGAAATATTATCGAGTCTGCCGGGGAACGATATTTCGGAGGCTAAATTTCGTTTTAAGGCGAACTTTGATCCGGAATATCGAAGTCTAATGTCAGTTTAATGCGAAACTTTGAGTAAAATTAAAGATGAAATTTGTGGAGGCATGGTTTGGAACTTGGCCTGAATACATGGGACTCGGTTTTTTCAAATGGAAGATTTTTTATCGTTTAATAATGTAGGATCGAGAATGATAGAAGTAAATGGTCCGAGTCCCGACAAGTAGTAGAAGTACAAAACATTTGATTTTGGCTCTAGCTAACATTGGTGCTTGCAAAAACACTCAAGTTTTGGCCCATTGTTTGTTTAATTTGAGATAAGCTTTGGCCACACCATGCACGAAACCAATGAGGCAGCTGATGCATTTGTTAAACATGGTGTTTCTCTTTTTTTTTTGTAAGTTTCTAATGATTTGATCCAATCTTTATAATCTTATGCTCTTGAAGCATTGCTTTAAAAAAAATTCATAACATTTGTCAAGAAAAAAAAAAATTTCGAATCCTGACAAGTACAAAACATTTGATTCTGGCTCTAGCTACATCAAGTGCCTGCAGAAAGACTCAAGTTTTGGGCCATTGTCTCTATATGTAGATAGAGAGAGGAGGTTTCACATGTATGTATTCTCAATTATGAATTAGTTAGATTTATTGCCAAAATTATGCGTTTTGGGGTATATACTAGCCAAGGTGCAGTAAGACTATACGTCTTAGAACGGTGATCTCAGATTCGGATCATTGATTTATATAAGAACTTATCCAGACTGAAATAGTTTCTAGATGGTATGGATCCCGGCTTAATGGGAACCTCTACAGTGTGAGCACCCTATTTAGACGCCTGCTCGAGTCACCAAGTCAATAATGCTACACAAATCTGTAGGCCAACAATATGGCTTCACCATTAGGGGTCTTGAAACACTGTGTACGTCAATGAGAGTTTGGGCTTTTGAGTGACGAATACCGCAGGGCGTAGCGCAATGTTTAAGTTCCTGATACAAAAACAAAGAAAGCTATTTCTTCATGTAAAAAGCAATGTCTCTTCAAGCACCAATGTCCATTGCGAGAAGGAGAGAGATGATTAAGTCTTAACGGTTTTACCAGGTCTTTCGTATCTATAAAATGACGGCTCATACATGGTAACGGCCTTATTATATAGAAGTAAAATTCGCCTTAAAAACTTATTGGAAAATATTGCTCAAACTCATTGGAAAAGGTCGTTGGGACGCTAGCAGACCCTCTATTGACCATCTCGACTTTGAGGAGCCTAAAAATGATAAAAAAGAATTTCAGATCCTAAAAATAATACATCTTATAACACATTATTTGAAGATTCAGAAAGCATTTACCCAACTACAGCAACTCCCGCTTTCTTAGGAAACAAAACTCACAATAAACCCATGAAATTCCACAAAATGGCCACAAATCATGCCTACGATCAATTCCCAAAGCAGTATAATACCCTACACGTGTGGATACCCAACTTGAAATGGAGTGTGGCAATTTGGAAGATTATAGAAGTGTGGATGTCTTCTATCCCATGAGGATACATTACTTATCAAATGGGAACTTTGTTGTTTTCATACAAATTTATCAAAATACACATAATAGATCAGCTTTTTTTATCATCGTCGGAGCTTTTTTTTTAACTAATTGGAGTTAGCTGCACAAATTTTGGAATATCATTCTGATGTATTAAGGGTCATACCCTTCACATTGAGGTCATAAGTCTCTATATCTTTTTTCATACACGTAAGATATCAACTATTCAATATGTTATTCATATATTTTGACTTAATTTCAAAATACCCATAAAAATACACATATCCATGAGTTAAAACGGTTGAAACAAAGGTAAATTGTTAAATTGTTGAAAATTAAGGTGCATTTTGATAAATTTCCCTATTTTCGTTAGTGTGTATGATGATCTCTATGTGTACATTTGAAAGAGAGATTCAGTTTATTCACATATACACGGAAGCAAACCTGAAAGCAAATACACAAGATCTAATCTTGCTTCTCAATGAATTTTGTAAATACTGATACGGTTGAGGACTGCTTTGTATCGTGCATTCATAAGTAAAGAAAAGTTACAAGTTAAAAAGACCAAAAAGAAGAAGAAAAAACACGAGAAATTTATCAAAGTACACCTAAGAGATGAATTATTTAACATTTTATCTATTTATTTTGATTTAATTTCAAAATGGCCATCAAAGTATACAATTATCACGAGTTGGAATAGCTAAAAATGGTAAAAGAAAAGCTAAATAGTCTATATCTTAAATGTATTTTAATAAATTCCCCAACTCAAAAACGAAAGTTATCGTACTTTCAAGACTAAAAAAGAACAAGAAAAAAACAAAGAAATATATCGAAGTACACCTAAGAGATGAGTTATTTGAGTTATTTAACATTTTATATATTTATTAGATTTAATTTCAAAATGGCCATCAAAGTATACAATTATAATGAGTTTGAATAGTTAAAAATGATAGAAAAGTTAAATAGGTAATATCTTAAATGTATTTTAATAAATTCCCCAACTCAAAAACGAAAGTTGTCGTACTTTCATGAGATGGAACTTACTCGAGTAGTATTAGTCGAAGATTGTATAAAACTCCAAAAAAAATTAAATATATATATATATATATATATATAAATTAAATTTTTTTTTTTTGAGGGGTCATCCGTAATAAATGAGTCTTTAACACTTTTATCCTTCAAGGTGTTGACAACCTGTGACGAATATGTGACACTTCTTGGCACAAAAAATGGATCTTTACGATATAAAATACTTTTTACTAAACTGATATTCAAAATATTTAAGAACATTTTTTCTTCCTATATGTTGTAAACTATTTAAGGGCCCGTTTGGATATCTGAATTTTTCAATTATGGTAATAGTCAATCTTTGAATTGAGATTTCTTCGAAATATCAATTCCTTGTTTGGATCGCTTCTGATACAAATCAAGAAAATGCAAATTCCTTGTTTGGATTATCTAGAATATCTTTTTCTTGGAAATGCAAATTCTCTCTCTCTCTCTAAATTTTGAGATAGTTTATCTCTCTAAAATTTTTTAAAATTTTAATACACTCTTTCAAAAACTTAAAATTGGAAAAATTTTTGAGATAGTTTATCCCTCTAAAACTTTGTAGATAGTTTATCTCTCTAAAATTTTATCTACTTTCTCTCTCTAAAATTTGATATAATTTTCTCTCTAAAATTTTGCAATACTTTCTCCCTCTAAACTTAAAATTTGAGATACTTTACGTTTATAAAATTTTTGAGATAGTTTCTCTATCTAAACAATTTTAGATAGTTTCTCTTTTAAAACCATTTTAGATAGTTTATCTCCCTGAAATATGATATAGTTACTCTCTCTCAAATTTTAAGATACTTTCTCTATCTAAAACTTAAAATTTGCGACAGTTTATTTCTAAAACTTTTAAGATCGTTTATCTCTCTAAAGAAAATTTTGATACTTTTTCATTCTAAAATCTGATATAGTTACTCTCTCTAAAATTTTAATATGCTTTCTCTCTCTAAAACTTAATTTTTAAGATAGTTTATCTCTCTAAAAATTTTAAGTAATTTCTCTCTCTAAATTTTAAGATATTTTTTTCTCTCTAAAACTTAAAATTTGAGATAGTTTTTCTATCTAAAATTTTTCAAATGGTTTCACTCTCTAAAACTTTTAGGTACCTTCTCTATCTAAAATTTGATATAGTTTCTCTATCTAAATTTTAAGATATTTTCTCTCTCTAAAACTTAAAATGTGAGATAGTTTCTCTCTCTAAAAGTTTCAAATAGTTTCTTACTTTAAAATTTTAATATATTTTCTCTCTCTAAAACTTAAAATTTGAAATAGTTTTTTCTATCTAATTTTTTTTTAATAGTTTTTCTCTTTAAAAATTTTAAGTACTCTCTATCTAAAATTTAATATAGTTTCTCTCTCTAAAGTTTTAAGATATTTTCTCTCTCTAAAACTTAAAATTTGAGATAGTTTCACCATCTAAAAAGTTTATAGTAGTTTCTCTATCTAAAATTTGATATAGTTTCTAATCTCTAAAATTTTAATATGCTCTCTCTCTCTCTCTCTCAAACTTAAAATTTGATATAAATTTTTTCTAAATGTTTTGAGATATTTCTTTGCAAAAAAAAATTTAAGTAGTTCATCTCTCTAAAATTTAATGTTGTTTCTCTCTCTAAAATTTTAAGATGCTTTCTCTCTCTAAAATTTACGATTTGAGATAGTTTCTCACTCTAAAATTTTAATATGGTATCTCTAAAACTTTAAATTTGAGATAGCTTCTCTCACTAAAAACTTGTTTATTTTCTCTATCTAAAAAATTTCATATACTTTCTCTCTCTAAAATTTGATGTAGTTTTTTTTTTTTTGAAAGAAGTTCTGTGATTTTATTGAGAATCAAAATGAGGTTCCAGAGTCAGAGCAAATAGCCAAAGACAGGGAAGTCCCCCTTTTAACGAGAGAGTCGGCTGAAACATTTGCCTCACGAAAGACATGCACAAAAGAAATAACAAGAAACTTAGAAAGGTCCCAAATCTGCAACAGGGAAGACCTAAGCTCCCAAAGTGGCTTAAGAACCCCATTATACCAGCTGATAAAATTGAGAGAGTCCTCCTCCACAATACAAGACTGACCAATATCCCGTTCAATGAACAATTTCAGGCCATTGAGGAGAGCCAGCATCTCCGCGTGGTTGGTTGTAGAGATCCCTAACGGCCTTGCACAGGAAAAACTAACCCGTCCACTTGAGTCTCTCACCACACCCCCCTAGGCAGCCCTGCTTGGATTGCCAAGAGAGCTCCCATCAAAGTTAAGTTTGAAGGTGCCTTCCAAAGGAGGCACTTATCTACCATGCAGTCTACACTTTTGGGATCTCAAAAAGAAAAGAATAGGAAAATTTCTCTTCACATCATCTTCTAAAATATCAACCCCCTCCTTAGTGATAGAACAACAGTGTCAGAGATCGTAAAGAATTTTGTGCAATAACCTCTCAAAAGGGAGACTACAGCCATTAAACACTCTTCTATTCCTTTCTTTCCACACTTCCCACAGGATCAGGCCACGCGCAATCTGCCACAGGGACATCCCAAACTTGAGAAGCAGCGCAGACAAGTTTTAGATGATACCAATAACCTCAACAGGTATGATAATGGGAAACCCCATTTTATCAAAAAAACCAATGCCATAATTAAAGGGTAAAAGGGCAGTGAAGAAATAAATGCGGACCAGTTTCAACGTCCGACTTGCAAAGCAAGCAAACATTCGGCAATACTTTATCTCTCTTGATCAGGTTGTCGGTGGTAAGAACCTTATTTTGGACAACCAACCATAAGAAGGCTATCTCTAGCATCAACCACCTCCACCGGGCATGGAATAGAAAGTCATACATGGATTTGACAACGATCTGACCATCAGCTCAAATCTCCCAAAAACAGTATATGAAGCATTCAAAGTCATATAGACATCATGAAGAAGAGATTGCAGCCCCACAAATTCCTAAAAAACGACATCAAGAACCCCACAATAAGGGAGATGGATATCTCAGGTAACTCGAGAACCCCTACGAGCAAACATCTCAGCAACCGTGGCATTAGGGTTTGCCATATATTGGAAGATGGCTGGAAAGAGGTATTTCAAAGGCATCAAACCCGACCACTTATAGTGCCGGCCCTTGTGACCCATTTCTTGCTTCCACCCACATCTGAAATCTGTCCACACCATACTTTGCCACCACCACCTGATACCACAACAAATCTTTAAGGACTAGGCTCCTCCACCACCACTTGGAAAGGAGAGATTGATATAGTTTCCCTCTCTAAAATTTTAAGATGTTTTCTCTCTTTAAAATTTTATACAGTTTCTCTCTCTAAATTTTAGTTTTCTTTTTGTTCTTCAGCAGCAAAATGGATCACTTCCATGAAATGTGAATTCCACCTATATTAGTACAATTCAAATTTCTAAAATTTAGGCTTAAAATGAGCATTCAAGAATCCCAAAAAAATCTCAATTCGAACGTAAATGTCAATTCTAAGCGAACCAAACACAATTGGCCCAGCTTTTCCAGGAAAGGTGAGTTCTGGAAATCGGAATCCAATGAGGCAATCGGGCCCTAAGAATATCTCATTGATCGGAAAAACATTGTCTTCAAATTGAGGAGGATCTCCACTACGATCGAACTCAAGAAAATTAAAAAAAATATATATATAAGAAGTTAAGCACAATAGGTAATTTTCCAGTGCATAATAAGTTGTAAAAATTGTGCATTAGAGAAGTGAAAAAGATGTATAGAAACATAATAATTTTGTCACATTCACGAAGGCAACAAAGGGATTGAATTGAGTCGGGGAATTGTGTTTTCTATAAAGCTTTTGAAAAGGCTATGTGATACTTTTCTATAGAAATATGTATAACTATAGATAACTAAAATCCTTGAATGATTCATTTAACTAGAACTTTTCATCGATATTATGAAGTTTATGGATTTTCGAAGGGATCATCTAAGTCACCTTCGAAACAAACAATAACACTCTACTTCATTGGTTAAGTCCACTCAGACTCGGCCCCGAGCCAAGTTGAGTATCTGGGTTTATAAAAAAATAAAAATATAAAAATATAAAAAATATAAACTTGGCCCCGAGCCAAGTTGAGTAGCTGGGTTTATAAAAAAAAATAAGAATATGGAAATACAAAAAATGTAAACTTGTAGGATAAAAATATACAAGTTATACATGCATTTTGGATATACTTTACAATGGTCGGTTTTAATGATCAAGTACCATATTTTTGTATTTTCTTTTGACCAATTACTTTTGTATTTTTCCTGAAATATGTCCAACTGGAAATTAAACTTTTCTATATCTATTTATATATCTTTCAGCTTATTTAGATTCCTTATGCTAGTATTTAGTTTTGATTTACTTTTCAAGTTTTTATTTCGTTTTTAACATTTTTTTATTTTTATTTTAAAAATAAGGGTCTTCCGGGCCCAGTATATTACTAGGCTCGTGCCATGGCCACGAGTCTAAAAACATTGCACCACTCCCTATAACGAAATCATAAAATAGAATGTAACGAGCTTGTAGTGATCATGTAGTCCTATCAATAATAGGTCCAATTTGTGAAAAAAAAACTACCGAGCTAGTTTGGAACCACCCTAGTCGGCTCGGAATTGCCCTAGTATGCATCTAAGTCCCTTGTTTTATGTATGTTAACTTAGGGTCTACCTCCTTAATTTATTGAATATGTGGATGTTAATCCTATCCAAGGGACTTCCCCTTATGGTGGTTTCGGCATTCCCGAACTGATCCCACTCCCGAATCCGCTCCTACCGCCAACAACCATGTATTGACCCATATTATTCAAATCATAAATCAAAATTTGGTGGTTCTTGAACCATTTGAAAGATTATTGGATTCATATGATTTGAGAAAGAAATTAACCTAGTTTGGGTGAGTTTTGAATGGTTAAGGTAAACGAGCTCTAAAGAGTCATTTTTAGGGTTTTTCAATCTTTGGATTGGGGTTAAGCAAATTCAAAGGGATAAATTGAAAGCATGACCTACAGTTGTAGCTTGCAAGAGTAAAGCGTTAGGTGTTATAGCGCTGAGACACAGATTATGTTATAGTAGTTTGAATTGCATAACTTTGTATCCAATTTATTGAGATGGACAAATCAGATGACATGCTCATTTCAATCACTCAAGGAAAATTTGTCCCTAGCTACAAAGTAGAATTTGATTGATGTTGTTCAAAATAATAATTTTGAAAGGGACTTAGATGTGTTCATGTGAATGTTAAGCCTTTTTGGCTTTTGATATATATCAAAGTAACTTCAAATAGTTCAGATAAGACTTAGATGTTGTTGATGATTATTATTTGTCAAAGCAACCTGACAAATTGGAAAATGAATTTGGATCCAAAATAGGATCGCCATTATCTTGAACTAAAAAAAAAAAAATTTTGAACATTCTTCTTCTTCCTTTTTTCTTCGCTTTACCATTTATTTCAATTCTTCAAAGATTGCGAAATTTGCTTCTTCGTCTTTTTTTGAATGTTAACCACGAGATTCATTAACTAAAAATCATCATGAATTTTAGCTCAGAATTTATGAACATCAGGTAAAAATAAATTTGTAGTAATTTACGATGTGTTTTAGGTTCAAAACCCCTGAAAACCGTGCAGATCCAAGAGTTGGCAGAAGTCAATAAAAACTCCTCCTATTTTGTAACGTATGAAGGGGGTTCCCTTGGGAATTTATAACCAGAATTCCAAGCCTCCTAGATTACCAAGTTGAACCCCACTATATATATATATATATATATATACTAAATGAATTTTCCATGCTATAAAGCACTACGAATAGTTCCAACATTCAGCCAAATCCACGTACCCTCAAGGGAAAACATAAAAGAAGTTTAACCTATGAGCTTTGGAGCATGTGTTTTGTAGTGTTAACACGTATTAAGTGTTGGATCGCTTGATCAATGATCTGGATCGGTCTGAATTGGTTATGTAGAAAATATTAAAAAATAAATGAAATAAAATATAATTTACAATAGAGGTTTATGGGGTGGGGATTTAAAAAGGACCTAAAAAAAACAATACGAGAGAAGCTTTAAAAATGAAAAATAAAAAAATATATAAGAGGGTTTTAGGGGGAACCGGACCCATACCTTGGAACTAGTCCGGTCCCATCCGATTCCTATCTGAATCGGCGATCTAGATTAAAAATCGTCAGATTTAAAAAAAAAAAGGGCAAAACTTGAACCTATGATTAGTAAAGGCAAGAAAAGCATTCGCTAGCTATAAGGTCATATGGTGGCCATAGTGGCAAGGTGTTGATGCCTAGAGTTTCATTCACACTGAAATCCTAAATGTTTAAAAATAAAAATATTTACAAGCTATGGCAGGCCATTTATTATGTCGACAAAACCAGGAGAGTATCAAATGTGGGGCGATGGCTAACATGCTTTGTTAGTACATAGTAAACCACCATGTATTCTCGGTATTTTGTAAATGATGGAAATTATTTCAACCTAAAAAAGTTTTGTTAGAGATTTAGTGCAAAAGTTCTTGGAGCAACTGTACATAGCTAAATACTGTACACAAAAAATGCAAATACAACAATGTGCTTGCTACCCTTCAGGCATGGAAGGCCTGAATGCATTTACCAATAATCTCCACAAGAACACGAACCCTCTCTAAAGTGGTGGAATCGACTGCGATCCCTAACGACAATTTCTCGATCAAATATTTTGGAAATGAGCTTCGTTGCAGTATGGCAATCACCACAAACCCTTAGATTTTTCACTATCCGAATGGTAGCCCCACTATCAGTGTGAATCAAGCCATACGCAATAGCTAGTTTCTCACTATGATAACACAATGCCAGCTCTTTCTCCTCCTCTTGTACATCAAAGAACACCTCAGATGTCTTGGCAACATAACCAACCATTTTCAATCTCCTCGAAATCTCTTCAAGCATCTTACACAACTCCTTGGATCGAAGGTGAGCTTTATCTCTCACTCCGAATTCATGAACCTCGCCATTTATCTCGATGGAGCTACAACCAGGCTCCTTATAGATCATTCTTTCTCTCATCATCTCCCTCACCCTCGCAAAATCACCCCACCGACCCGCATTGGCATATATATTAGATAGGATGGCAGAGTATCCTCCATCTCTCTGGTCCAATTCAAGCAATCGCTCAAATGATAACTCAGCTAATTCTACATTGCCATGAATTTTGCAGGCACCAAGCAAAGCACCCCAAACTCCAACATGAGGCTCAATTGGCATCCCTTTTATCAATTCATAGGCCTCGTTCAACAAGCCAGCACGACCCAAGAGGTCGACCATGCACCCATAGTGCTCAAGCCGAGGCTTAAGCCCCAATGTAGAGCCCATTGAGCGAAAGATCCTTTGCCCTTCAGTTACCAACCCTGCATGGCTACATGCGCATAGAGCTCCAAGCACTGTAACCTCATTTGGTCTCACTGATTCTCCCTCCATTTGATCAAAAAATTCTAAAGCCTCCTTACTTTTTCCGTGCATAGCAAGACCCAAAATCATCGCATTCCACAAGGCCACATCTTTGTCCGAGAGCACCTCGAACACCTGTCGAGCTACTTTGAGGGCTCCACACTTGGAATACATATCCACTAAGGCAGTTCCTATCAGAACACTCACTCTAAACCCCATCCTATCAATATAACTGTGAACCCATCTACCCAAGTCTAGGGCACCCATTTGGGCACATGCAGATAGAACGCTAACTATGGTCACCTCATTAAGTTCAATACCCTCCTTCATCATCCGACGAAACAAGCTTATCGCTTCATTGAAAAGCCCACCTTGAACTAATCCACTAATCAAAGTGTTCCAAGAAACGACATCTCTTCGAGGCATTTCATCAAACACTTTGTAAGCCGCCTCAAAATCCCCAACCGTGACAAATCCAGCCATAATTGTATTGCACATGAGCAAATCTTTGATGGGAGCATTACAAAAAAGTTCACTAGCCTTACCCATATCACCAATTTTGATGAACCCACTAATCACAATATTCCAACAAACAACATCTTTATCCGGCATCTCCTCAAACAATTGACATGCAACCCCCATATCCCTGCACTTGTTCACATAACCAGATATGATCGCTGTCCAAGCCACCACATCTCTCTTGGGCATCTCATCAAACACTTGTCTCGCTTCTGGTACACACTCGCAACCCATATACAGCTCAATGAGGCTCGTTTGAACAAAGACATCGGCGTCCAATCCAAGCCTCGCAGCCTGACCATGCACCACTTGGCCGAGACCCAGGTTCGACAACTCCACGCACGCTCGAGCCATAAAGGGAAGCGTAAAGTGGTCGAACTGCACATTCTCGTCATGCATTCTGCGAAAGATGGATAGGGCTTGTTGGGGTTCGCCACTAGTTTGAAGAATTCGGATAATCGTGTTGAATTCGAATGAATTTGGGGTGGGGATTTGGGTGAAGAATGAGGAGGCGTAACTTGGGTTTATTAGTAGCTTGGAGCAGTGTAAGAGAAACTTGGAGTGGAGGTGGTGGAGTTGGGCTTTGAGGAGGTAGACATGGAGTTGTTTGAGAGTAAAGAGTGTGGTGACGGTTTGATTGGAAGAGTACAGGAGGTGGAGGGCAATGTGGTGCATGCGATTGAAGGTGGCGGACAGCGCCCTTGGTCCGCCATTCATTGGAGGATGGTCTGTGCATGCTTAGGATTTGTAATTGGGCAAGCCTACGAGAGAGAGAGAGAGGTATAAAAATTTGCTAAAAGTTGTATGTCAAAAGTCATAAGCTCTAACGGGTCCCTTGAGTAAAAATAGAGGTGGCAAAGGACCGGGACCGGGACCGGGACCGGACCTGCGACCTGCTGGGTATACTCAGCATGGATTTGGGTATGGGTCCAATATTTGGACCCGATGGTTGAGTCTAGGTCTAAAACTTGGATATGAATACTATTTGGATTTAGGTTTGGGTCTGGTTGGACCGACCAACACAAGTAAACTATTGGAGATAAAATAGTTTAAGCTCTATTTGTTTGGGTGTATTAAATATCATATACATTAAAAACTCGATATCATTTTATGCTATAACACAACAAATCAGACGGCTTAAAATCTAGTAGCAGATGATTGTGTCCTTGCTACTAATAATATAAGTATATGTTAGTAAAAAAAAGACCAAAAAAAAAAAGAGCTCATAGTGAGGGTGGCAATAGGCCCGGGACCCGACATATATGAGTATGAGTCCAACTTTTAGACCCGACGGATCGGGTCTAAGTAGAAAACCTGGACCCGAATACTATTCAAGTTTTGGTCCACGTTCATCCCGTTTCCACCCCGAGTAAAAGAAAAACCCTACTTGTAACATATTTAGGAACCAACTTGAGGGATGTAAACTGGAATTAGCGATCAACCTAAA
The DNA here is from genome assembly GCF_000471905.2 of Amborella trichopoda. Next base: position 770,513 of record NW_006500031.1, read on the forward strand.
ACATAGGGAGTTGATAGTGTGCCTGAAAAAATAACATTTGAAAACGGGTACTGTATTCCCCAGTTATCTACAAAAAATAAAATAAAAAAATTGAAAACAACTTGTTCGATTTTTGAAAAGATGGTCAGATTTGGGTGTTAGGAACACTAAAGTACTCATGATTCGAGGGCATAAAAAAGTTTGTGCACCTATATCATGCTCTTCCCTCCAGTATGAAGAATTAATGGATTCTAAATTTCTTAACACCCAAATCTGACCATCTTTTCAAAAATCGAACAAGTTGTCTTCAATTTTTTTTTTCGTAGACAGGTGGGGAACACTGGCCCACTTAGCGTGATCATATCTCCATAAAACCCTCCATCAACAATGATTGCCATTGAGCTCTGAACCTCACATAGTGGCACCAAATTTGTGCCTCACTTGGTTAAAATACCATGGCTTTTTACGTACACTGAAATGCATATCCCTAACTTCAACAAAGTATTAATGAAAATAAAAAAGGAAATAGTTTATATAGAGCTGAGCCTCTAAACGATCAAATTAGAGCCCACCTCAAAAATTTTACTAGAAGAAGTTCTTTTTTATGCCCAAATATCCTTAAATTAATCATCTTAATATCAAGATGCATAGATATGAGAAAAAAAATGGATTTCGAGTTTTGGAAGTAATGCATCTTGTAATACATTTTTTTACCGTCAAGATTTTGAAGTTTTCATAGATATGCTCAATCTGCACTATTTTTTAAACTTTAAATTTTATAATTTCAGATAAAAATATATTTTAAGGCTATCACAAAGATTTTCAATATTAAAACTACATTTATCGATACTATTAGAAAAAAGGTTTTACTTTGATTATTTAGAGCATCGATACAAACCGCACCCCAAAAAAAAAGAGGTTACAATTATTTAAGGGTCTTTTGTTCTACTCAAATGAAGCTCGTTGGTTAAAAAGTAGCTCGTGTATGGGTTGTTTGCCGACTCACATCACAAATACTCTTACTCACATATTTTAAATAAGTGTTGGGAGAGAATCATTGGCTAATTTCAAGTTCTACAAAAAAAATTTCGAACTTCAAATTGACATTTAATGATTAGAAATAATTGTTACCTGCTTATAACTATGATAAATGGTTTTATAGAATAAAATCACAGACAAAAAAAGGGTCGTCATCCCAAATATCTCCATCCGACAACAAAATAAAGCTACGCTCTTTAGCTTTTTGTACTTGTAACTTTAGTGGCCTTCTATTTAGAGAGAGAAAAGGAGACCATTAGTATTCCGGAGAAAGAGAGAGAGGGAAGGCAGGGGAAAGAAAAATTGTTTGCATGAGATAATAAGGAATAGAGAAGGAGCGAGGGGAGCACGTTACGGTAAAAAATAAGCGGCACGTATAGTCTTCGACTACTCGGGGCTCCGGCTAGACCCGGATCTGGACCCAGACCCTAATAGTATTTAGTCTAAAATTTGGATCCATACTCACATTAGTCGGGTTACAAGTCTACTTATCTAGTCCCAAGTCTGGTCGGATTTTTTACCACCCTATGATTATGAGCTTTTTTTATCTTTTTTCTTGTGCTTTTTTTTAACCATCATATACACTATGATTATGAGCTTCCTTTTTTTTTTTTTTTTCCAAAAATGTTGTATATATTATCAATATTGTGACAATATGAACACCTAGCTCGCGCTTAAAGACACATGATTGCCATCATATAACCTATTACTAGGGGTATGGTTTGGGTACAGTTGGACCCAGACTCGAATAGTATTATTTGGGTCCAAAATTTGGTCCCATACCTGGGCCTATGGTCGAGTATACCCGTTGGATCCTGGGTTAGGTCGGGTCCATTGCCACCCCTAATACTCACCCAAGTAACACGGGCATGTATAGTGTTCAACTACTAGGGCGTGCCAACTCGTACTAACTCGAGCTCGCTGTATCAAGTTTGGGATCTTAAAAAAAATTAGAATGAAAAGAAAAAAAAACTCTAAAAAATAAGATATTTATTTATTTATTTTTGTGTTTTCTATTAGTTTGTAAAGATTAAAAAGTGTTTGGCAATGAATACTTAGTTTTACAATTTTCCTTCTTTTTTAATTATTTCTAAAATACTTTGAATTATTTCTAAAATACCCCCGACCACAAATTGATTTTTTCAAAATCCATTTTTTCACTAGTTTTTCAACCTCAGTGTTGTTTAATTTTATTTTAAACATATTGTTTGAGCTTTTTATATATTTTAATTTTTTTAACACTTTTTGGTATGCTCAGCACCTACCTAATGGGGCTGAGCTACACGAACTTGGTCCAGGCTAGGGCCGGGTTACGGGGCCGAGTCGTGCTTTCTTAGAGCCGGGTTACGGAGTCACACAAACTTGGTCCAGCCTGGGGTCGGGTTAGAGAGCCAACTTGCAAGAGCATTGCTTTGTATGTACTCGCTCAATCAAAATACGTACTGGGGGCAATATTTTTTTTTTGAGTAATGATCCTAAGAGACCATCTCATACCCATTTGTGTAAGATCTCAAAAGATCACTTTTATATTTGGCACAAATCTCTAGAAAACTCAAGTCTCACACCTATGTGATAACTTTTCTAGAGATCTGTGCTAAATTGAATGATGATCATTTTGGGGTCCTACACACATGGGTGTGAGAGGTTTCATAGAATCATTACTCTTTTTTTTTTTTTTTTCAGTTTGAAATTTTGATAACCACTAAAAAAATCACTTGATCATTATCTTCAAAAGACAAATTTTGAATTTTAAGTTTTTTGACATTTCGATCATGCCCTTTAAAAATTGGATCGGTTCGATATTGAGACATTATTATTTTTAGTACACAGAAGGTTTAATTCAAAATTTTACTGAGGCTAAGCTATGGGTTGAAGATATTACATCCATAAAAAAATTAGAGCCCGAAAATTATTCTTATGTTGAATATTACTCGAGGAAGTAAATAAATAGTATGCCCCTATATGAGAAATACAAAAACACCGTAGGGAGAGAGAGGGGCGTCAAGGGTAAACTTAAAAAAAAATAGATGAACATAAAAAGTAATGCAGTGAAGTGAAGCTGAAAAGGTGGCCCTCCCTTCTCGAAGGTTCTCGCTAATGCAGGATAAGATTTGGTGTATCAAGGGTCGCAGTTCTAATTAAATAGATTAATACGCAATTACCACTTTTAATTTAAAAAACAAAGATATATAATCCTGAGAGAGTGAAGGTGAACACGAGAAATCAGGCAGTCAAGAAAAGATGCCCCTCCCTTCACGATGGTTATCGCTAATATATGCTAAGATTTGGTGTATCAAAGGGTGTCATAGTTCTAATCAAGTCGACTAGTATACAATTACCACTTTGGATTAAAAAACAGAGATATAATCCTCTTAAGTGATAATCACTTATTTTTTTAAAAAATTGTTTCATGCGGGCTGGCCTGCATTTCTATATATGGGGTCCAGACAGTGTAAAGCATGCATCTTAAAGGTGGATACAAGTTGGTGTCTCATCTAAAAACAATGGGGTCTAAATATTTTCTCACTAGAATTATTATTTTTAGTTTTTAAAATTTTTTTATTTATTCATATTCATGATCTTCATGTTAAAGATTACATGTATTTAAAACTTAACTCTTAAAATCCATCTCAAAAAATAGATTTAGTAAGAGGCTCGGACTCCTACATATGCAGCCTTGGCCACATAGAAACTGGTCTTTTAATTTTTGTGTTAGAATGTTTACCGAATGGCGGCTAAATGTGTTATTATTAGTGCTTCCTAACTTAAAAATATTTAACAAATAAAGGCGCAGCAAAGTAAGGCGCACCTCACAATCAATAGTATTGAAATATGTTGTTTCGATATTAAAAATATTTTTGATGATTTGAAACTTTATTTTTATATCTAATTATAAAATTTAAAAGTTTCAAAAAATAATATAGATCCAATATATTTATAAATATAAGATAGATTATTTTCAAGACTTGAAATCTATTTTTTCTCATTTCCGTTTATTTTGAGGTCAAAATGACCGATGTGAGTATTCTTGAACAACAAAATAACCGGTTTTTGTGAATTTTTGAGGTGGATCTTAATTTGATTGTTTAGATCCTCATATCCTTAAAAGAATAAACAGGAATTAAGCAAATAAACAAGTGAGTTAAGACTTAAACTATGTTGGCTTTTTGTCAAAGACATCAAAACCAGGGCGTGGCACTTTAACACGTGTTCTCTTTTGGCAGTTTTCTACCCGTTTCTTTCATCCTGTCATCACTGACCGTACTCGCTTTTCCAAAACGGTGAGGGTCCTTAAGCTATTCGATTTCACGAAATTTCGCCAAAATTTCAGTTGGGAGTTTGAAGATCCATTTTGGTGCGGTATTTTGGAGGGGGGCTCATGCTACGTGCTCCCGCAGGAACATGCTGCACAATTACTCGTCTGTGCCAAAGAGCTACTCAAGGGGGTTTCTTGTATTTATTTTTGCTATGGAATTTTGGGATCCAATGTAAGAATCACCAATTAAGTATTCTTAAAAGAAATTGAGTTTTAGGGCGTGTAAACACTGGTGTTCAACGTTGAGAAGTATTGAGTTCACTCTATTGGTCTGAAAAATTAATACAGCTATAAGTCTCTTCTCATAAATAAGATATGGTTTGAATAGTATACTAAATATAATATAGAGTTTACCCTTTCTAATCCATCTACTAGCGGAGTGCAGAGGCATAAGCTTGCGCATGCGCATGCGCATTACATCATCAATACTGGCTGAGATCGAGCACTCGTTAATATGCGCAACATGTGTCAACATATCACACAAGGCTATGAACCATGTCATCATAACACCAACACTTATATCTGCCCAACTAGATAGAGGTGTAGTTTGTGTAATGAACCAATCTCGAACAATTAAAATACGTTGCACTCATAAATATTAGTAAAAGTATATATAAATATGAGTTTTACCCCAAATATTAAGGGTCGGCTGCATAAATCTTATTTTGGTATTATGCTATGTGAAGAATCATGTTTTAATCGACCATCAATCACCATATCTCTTCTTGACCATCAATCACTATATCTCTTCTTACTACTTCCCTTAATGTACTTTTAAGTCATCTTTTATCTTTATAGAACTTTCACTTGAATCAAATCGCCACTATTTACTTGTATTGTTTTAAGTCAATGTTGTCTATGACTAGACCACCTAAGTCTATTTTCCCTCGTTTTTTCTCAGCTGCTCGTAAGTTTTGTCCAACGTATTTTGTATATTTAGGATTTTAATTGTTTGGCTTTCTCTTCTTTTTTGGCTCTCTTCTTTCTTGTTTTGCATTAAAGACCTAAAAATACACTAACCAGTCAAATATGCTCCCGCGGGAGCAAACAACTTTTTAAAACCGAGCCCGGCATATGTACTCCTCGTAGCTTTTAAATCGAAACTTCGGCAGTCAAACAGAATTTCTCGTAGTTTTCGTTCAATTTCGTGAAACCATCGTTTTTATCATAGCTGTCCTCCCTCATCTGAAAAGACCGAACACGTGTACACATACGCAGCCACAAGGCACCGACCGTAAAATATTAAAGACAGTGGGACCCACCGCGTCGCCATCTTCCCCAATTTAAATTTAGAATAATCATATTTGTTTCCTAAATTGGGTGGACATGAAGCATCCATATCCACAAGCTGAAGCGCCCCAAAAAAACACTAAAAAAAGAAATAGGGCTTACGTGGCAGTTTATTTTGGGTGTGGCGGTGGTGGTGCTGACGTGACGAAAAGCGCAAAGGCCACCCGGGTCACTCGTACCCTTTTGATCCACATCTCCTGGCTCTCATTGGTTCCACCATATTAGAGGCCCTAGATATTTTGAGAATTTTTGCTCTTTTTTTTTTATTTCTTCTATTTTATAAAAAATAAATATATTTACTTTTTTTTTTATGGTGGTGATTTTTTAAGGGAGGAAACTGATAGATTGAACTTTTTTGTTTTTTTTTATTCTTCTATTTTATTAAAAATAAATGTCTTTTTTTTATGGTGGTGATTTTTAAAGGGAAGATATTGATAGATTGCCCTTTACTTTTGTCATTATTGCCCATTCATTTTTTTCCTCCTTTTTGCTCTTTTGTAGAAATATATATATTTTTTCTGGCCGGGATTTTTAAAAAAGAAAAAAATTGCTGCATGGGCCCCATTTCCTTTTTTATCCGTTTGGTCTTTTATCAAAAATATCTTCTTTGTTTTTCAGATCAAGATTTTTAAGGAGGAAATCGGCACTTTTGCCCCAGCTCACTTTGGTAAAAACAGATATTTTTGGTAACTTGAAAAATGGAAATTTTGTTATTGGCTTTATTTTATTTATTTTTGTGGTAAAATGAAGCTAATTTCTAGCAAAAACCACAAAAAAATAGAAAAAACTTAAATTAAAATTACAACGTTGCCCCATCCATAGATACCCAATTTTCTAATTTCCAATTTGGGGGCATATTTCTTATCTAATTTAGGCAAAATTTTGTCTAAAGTTAAGCTCTTTGAACCACCTAAAGCAACTACAATCCACGAAAAAAATAAAATAAAATAAAAATGTATTGTTGATTATCCATTCATTTTATAAGGAAGAAAAAGAAGAGGGTGAGATATTTTTATTTTTAATTTTGAAGATAATTTTGTGAGTGCATTTTTTTCGCTTTTGTTGGCTCCTCTCCTCCATTCGCTTTGTGGCCCACAAATAAGAAAGACCCCAAATGGGCGACACGGACACGCCACGCGTCTTGGCCTTGGAGCATCGTCGGCCACAAGACTCCTCCGAATATTTCGACATTTTTCTCGAAGCCTCGTGTCGTGTCACTCCCCAATTTTAGTCATTTCTCCTGATTCGAAATGACAAAACTACCCTTCAACTTTGTTGCCAATGACAAAACCCATCCCCAATTAGCTTGCCATGTGGGGTTCTCGAAATGCCCTGCACTATACGAAATGTCAAATTGTGTCCAATGCCTTTCTAGTAGATATATATATATATGCACGCCTGAGCTGCTCTGTTCTCCCTAGTGTGGAGTAAGTATACACCATAGTGTATGCACTGCCTATCCATCAGGGCCGGGTCGCCATCCCGGGCCAAGACCCTTTTTCCATGGCCCGGATTTCGAAAAAGAAAACATATACCCTCAGCCGAGCCCCATGGACACAGGCCCATGTTTGAATCTCTAGCCAAATTATGTTTTGCTAGTGCTAGGCCACCTGACTCATTGCTAGTGTACAACAGTATGGGCATATAGTGCATGCAAGGTGGAGATTTGATTTGATGGTGCATATACATCATGAGCATCTAATTAGAAATAGAGGATAGATGTCACTATGACACACCGGTTCGTGCATTGTGGTATATAGTTTAGTATAGATAAGTGATTTAATAGTCGCTTGTTCGACTCAATAATCAATAGATCTGACGCAGTCAAAATGCTGCAATTCATTGCAAACAAATCCATAATCATCCGAGTCACCTAGTTTTCTCATTTTATGATTACTTTTTGGTTAGATATAAGATTGTTTGCCATGGGAATTTCTCGATGAATCGGAATCTATATTGTCATGTATGTATGATACACCATGTGAAGCATCCATCGTTTGTCCTGATTGTGAATAAAAGAGACTAACTGTCCATTCTCATGGGAGGACGGTACATGGTCTTGTGATATGTGCACCATGGACCATCGTATAAGATAAAAAAGATACAAAGAAAGAGGTATTTTTCAGAATAGATTCAGATGTAATCGTCATTAGGAATAATATTGGGGCATTTTCGGTCATTTTCCCCAACGCCTAAGAATCTGCTTGTTTGGATTATGACGACTTTGCCCTCCAGCTCGATCCAAGCGGAACCACCCAAATCAACATCAGCCCCAATTTCTCAGGGCAAAACCGCCACAGAGAAAACGGCGGCTTACTTTAGAATTTAATAAATGTAGTTTAGGGGTGGCCCCGTCATTTCAAAAGATGAGAAGGCCATTTTGGTCAGTTTTTCTGTCTCAAAAGCAGCCTGATGCAGCCTCTCCCCTTATTCCTTCTTCGCTTCTTCACCCAAACTTGCCTTCCAACTTCGCTGCAATTTCTCTCCTCGCCGGAATCTCACACTTTTCAGGCGAATTTCTTTTTCCTGAAAATTTAAGACTGGGTTTTTTTCTGGCGATTTTTCGCTATCTGTAGGGCTCAGCAATGAGGTATTTCGCCCTTGTTTTGTAATTCCTGAGCATTGGTTTCTTGTATTATCTTTGAATTCTCTCTTTTAACTGTTCCTTGAAAATCTGAAACTTTGTCTTCACGATCCTTGGATATAGTTATTCTGTGGTAGATTTTGTTCAGATTGGGTTCTTGTACTGTAAATTTTTGGACTGGGTTCATGCTTTTGAAGAAAATAAGGATATAATTCTTGGTAGAAAGAACCCTTGTAGATCGAGGTTTTTCGCCGGAAAAAGTTAGTTAAAACTAGAAAAAAAAATGGAACTCGAATAGGTGGGGTTTTACTGTGTGGATGCGAAGTTGCTAGTTTTGGATTTTGTTTTCATTTGGTGAAGTTGTGTTTTGGAGATACAGGAAGGAGTTGAATGTTTTCGTTAATGATTTTTTAGTTCCTTTACTTGGTTTTGGTTTGCAAGATAGTGAAGATCTGTCCTGTAATTGTACATGTTGGAGGTCGAAATATCATTTTCAGTGTGGGTGTGAACTTGTGATTATGGGGGAAAAATTCTCAGGGAGCAGTGAGGAGATGAGATAAAGAGACAAGGATTGCGAAAAGAAAGAACTTGGAGTTATATAAGTGAACAGAGGGAAGTTATAATCTTCATATTCTTATCTTGAAGGAAAACCAGATAACAGCAATTCAGTCAAGGCTGAACTTCTAATAGTTTTAGATTTCAGATTTACCGATTTTGTGGTTATGGAGGTTTAGTGAGCAGCAACTATTAAAAGGGAAAGAATTTTACTGTTAGGACATAGTTTTGGTGTATTCGGCATCAAAAAGGATAGATAGAGGGTGTCTTGAAGTAAGTTTATACTTCTGAAAAATTAGGGAGGAGCAAAGAAGTAACACGTTTTTCTCCGATCAATAGAGTTCTGAAAGTTTTCACAGAATTTATGCAAAATCTGACCTAAAGACTTCGGTGGATATGTCAGTCCAGGTACGAAACCTTTACAAGACAGTTCCTGTCTATACATCTTTCTTGTGTAATATGTATATCTGATGGGAAACATCAAAACCATAATGCATTTTGTGTGTGATTGCTCTTTATTGTGCTTGTTTGAATCAACACTGCTTATTCTCTCTCTCTCTCTCTCACGTGCGGTGTAGAGCTTTAGGTGCTTCTTTTAACCTGAAACTATTGACTGACCAGTGTCGAATTTGTGGCCAGGCTAAAAGCATAGGCGCAAGTGCAACTTCAGCCTCAAGTAGCATTCCTAGCTACCATGTATATTCTGAAATCAGTTGGGCATGCACAGTGAAGGTTCCGATTGGGGAGATGCATCTTTCAGGGGATGAGCAGGCAGCCAAGGTTGGTTCGGTTGTTAAGTTAATTTTGATTCCTATTGGTCATCTTCTCGGTTATTAATGCAGCAAAAGACAATGAACATATGAAATTTTCATGATAGTAGACCAAATCGACTGAACTTCAAAACCTTTTCTGTTATTAATAGGTCAGGAAGCCTTACACAATCACAAAACAGAGAGAGCGATGGACAGAGGAAGAACACAAGAAGTTCTTGGAAGCCCTAAAATTGTATGGGCGAGCCTGGCGTCGCATCGAAGGTATTCTTAGTTATTATTATCCCTTGTTGTTGAATGGGTATCTGAATTTAGGTTTGTTATTATTGTCTACCCAGGCTTGTTTCTCTCTCTTAAATAATATTTCTGTGTATGCAGAGCATGTTGGGACCAAGACTGCTGTTCAAATCCGAAGCCATGCTCAAAAGTTCTTCTCTAAGGTTCCACTGCTTAATACTTCCCACTTTACTCATAATTCCGAATGCTTCATGTTTCCATATCTTATACATGGGTGGGCTTCCTTGATACTCCACTGCGAGTAAGTTTCATTCTTTACAAGATGAAACAGGGTGGGATCATTTACACCAGAATGAGTAACTATATGGCTATAGGCTTCCTTTTTCTAATTTCCTTTTGGGTTTCTCCAACTTTAGGTAGCTCGAGATTCGAACAACGGTGGTTGTTCAAAGGCTATTGAGATTCCTCCGCCAAGGCCTAAGAGGAAGCCTCTCCATCCATATCCGAGAAAATCAGCTAACCGTTCTAAGTTGGATGTCATAATACCAGATAAAGATGGATCCATTTTGCCAAATTTATCTGGGGTTGGTTCGAGCCTAATGATACCTTCACTATCTGAGCAAGGTAACAGGTCTCCGTCACCAAATTCATCAGGGACTGGTTCAAGCCTTTTGATATCTTCCCTGTGTGAGCAAGGAGAGGGATCTCCTACGTCAGTTTTATCAGCTGCGCGTTTGGAAATGGCATCGTTGGATTCCAACCTGGAGGAAAGGTCTCCATCTCCTGCTTCCTCTGCTTCTGATTCAAATCCTGTGGCTTTCAGAGAGTTGGAGTATGAAAATGGTGGCCCTATTGATTCGGAACCTAGTGGATTGGAGCATGACAGCGCATCTGATGCACCGCGTTTACTGGCTTCTGGGTTGAGTCATCAAGAGAAGCCTGCCATGGTATATTCTATGCTTCTAACTCTGGATGACTTCTTACATTCTCTTATCAGAAACTCTTTACTATTTTAATAATTTAATGATTTCTTCTTTTGGCGGTTTTCTTCTGAAATTGGTTAATACATTGTAAACTGGAATTGTTTTAGTAGATTGTGAACTTGATTATTCACTTTAAACAAGAGAAAAGCTTCAGGAACTGCATTGGTTTCTTCTCTCTCAAATATTGTTATTTAAATTGCTATATTATAATATAAAGTTAGATTATTTCATTTGTACATTTATTGTGTGATAGAATTACCTCCGTATATTCATTTTGTCTTCGTAAGTAGGTTCTCCTTTCTTACTGGTTCCTTGTGTTTTCTATTGCACGATACACTGAGAGGAGGAGAAACCTTCTCTGGTTAATCTCAGCCTCGTCATGTTTTTCCTTCAATTATTTTTGTGTTCTTTTTGCTTCTACATATTTTACGATACTGATCTTGTGAAGCCTTTCTCTATTCTGTTGTCCAATTTGACCTTGTTTCCCCTTACTGATCTGTATCTTTCCCATTTTGATTCTGTAGAAATCTGAATCGAGCCTCTCTAATGCAAGGAATAACCCTGACCAAGGAGTGCTCAATTCCGAATGCAACAAGAATGAATCACCAGCTGAAACATCAACACTGAGCCTCAAGCTATTTGGTAGGACTGTTTTTGTTACTGGTTCTCATAGACCATCTCACAAAACCGAAGAGAACGATTCTTCCCAGAAAATTCCCTTCACGGCAGCCGAAATTCCTTCTGAGAACCAAATCCATACTCCATCAGAGGGAGCTTCACCAAGTGATGTCTCAGACCCTTCGTTTAATGCCTCTTGGAAGGGTGGCCTTAATACTGAAATGCCCAATGTGATCTATTCTAATGCAATGCCCTATTGGGCACTGTATAAAGCTTCTCCTTTGCCTTTTATAAATATGGCCTCTGAATTCAAGGTTCAGGCTAAAACTGTAAATTGTACAGCTTCTGATACCTGTATAGAAGGTTTGGATGATAAACAAAGGGCTCAAAAGGAAGGGTCATGGACTGGTTCGAATACGGGCTCGGCTAATGAGATGTGTGGTGGAGATAAGAATGGTGATGTTGTGAACTCTTCTGAAAAACATGGGTTGTTTTTTTATGGGGAGCTTCATTCTAAAGAGAGAGTGGAATCGGGTTCTGGAATTTGCTTAAAGGGTGGTAGTAACGAGTGTTTGAACACTAGTCAAGTGAGTTTTAGGAGTTGTGGAAAGGGGTTTGTGCCTTATAGGAGGCAGTCATGGAGTGAGGATGATATGAGAGAAGGGAAGAGAATTAGGCTTTGCTTGTGATGTTGGGGTGGAAGAGAAACAGAAGGAAAAGGAAAAGAGAGAATGGAGAGAGAAGATTTAGGGATGGAGTTTTCTGATGATAATTTTAAGTTCAGTTTTTGAGCCTCTCTTCTCAGCTTATATCTCAGAGGGTGCTTTCCTCTGATCCAAAGGTATAAAATAGTCCTTTTTCTTCCCTCTTCTTTATTTTGTAATTCTTTCTGTTCAGATTTTTCCCGTCTGTATGCCTTTGTAAAACCTTGGATCTCTTTTCCTCTGTAAGCTTTTTGTAACCATGGAACTTCTCTTATAAATTGTTTTTGCGAAGGCATGTTTCATGCTTTCGTTGTCCAAATATAGAAGGCTGAACAGCCTTTATCTCAGCTGTTGTGCACTGAATTATTCCTTGGAAGCTCTCTCTCTCACACACACAAACTCACTGCTCTGACATACACACTTGCACACGCATGCACACAATTTTTTATTGCATTGTTCTATGCGAGAACTGCATGCAATGGGAATAACTTGGATACGAAATCGTAAAGCTGTCCTAAGATTTTGGGTGTGAAATCCGACTGATGTTTATGCATGAGATTCCTTGTACTTTTGAAGGCAACAATCAGTGACAGATCTCATCGTTTTCTCGTCTAGCAGCTTGGGATAATAGATCTTTTTCTCTTTTACCAATCTAACAGCTTGGAGTGATTTTTGACATTTTTGTCGCAAATGTAGGTCTCATTTTATACTTTCCCTTCTCTCTCTGTTTCTCTGTTGGAATTTGTTTAGTAGGATATTCTTTTATGAAAAAATGCTCACTTGTTATTGTTATGGCTTAATTCATATATTTTTTCGACGGATATTTTGTGATTTGTGGGAATAATTGGTTATTTTTTCGAAGTCAATGGATGTTTCAAAAAGGTGTTGTAATATTTGATTATTATTATTATTTAATTTTTGTATGTTTTAAGGGACATTTCATGATTTTCGGAATAGTTAGTTGATTATATTTAGAGATGCATGGGTGTTTTAGTGTGATAATATTTGATTAATATAACTGCATTCTTTTTTTGGTGAGAATCGAAAGAAGAAAAATCCCTTGAGGTTGCAACCTCGTAGAGAAGGAAGACCTCAAAATCCAGGAATAGGAGTATTTTCAACTCACAAAACTTTCCAATTGATCATCTCGACATGGATATAGAGATTAAAAAAAATAATGTTTTGTCCTAAAGAGAGTGCATCTGGACTGTTAATTTCAAAGTTCTCGAGTATTTATACATTTTTCTTGATTTGTATTTTTTTAATTTTAAATGACTAGAACTTAATATGGATTTTCAAGATACCATTACTGGTTGAGGGTGTCGGAAGGGGTATATGGCTTGCTGAATAATGTACCTAATAGCACCATGTAATTTGATGTAAAAGGGTATCTCGTTTGTTGAATAGCAGTGGGTTTCGAGGTAAGCGAAGGTTTACATAATGCTTGGCTTTTGCGCCTTGATTCTTGAAAGGTGTGCTTTATTGCAAGAGAACTCTCCAATTTATCATCTTAGTTTTGAATTACAGCTATGAATAAAATGAATTTCAAAGCCCATATATAATGATATCTTGCAGTACTATCAGGCCATTTCATATTTGGTCTAATTCATCTTTTGAGATTGTTGAAGTCCAAAATACTCAAATGGTGCCTAATATGCATAACAAAAGGAGCTTCAGTGGACCTAGTAAGTTTGGAAATCTGAAAAGTCTTTACCGGTTTATTATGTCCAACAACGAGGGTATTTTGGGTAAAAAATAAAAAATAGAAACATGCGCTATAAATAAGAAAAATTAGAAAGTTCTAAATTTTTTAAAAGGGCTGGTATACCATAAAGGGTGCAGAGCCTAGGCTTTAAACAATCAAATTAGAGCCTAACTTCGAATAGTATTGAGAAATATGGTTGCCTAACTTCAAATGGTATTGAGAAAGGTTTCAATACTGGAAGTCTTTGTGATATCTTCAAAATATATTTTCATCTTTATTTATAAAGTTTTAAGGCTTAAAAAATTGTGTTGATCGACATATCTATGAAAATTTGAAAATCTTGACAATTGATGGTCAAAAAATATGTTATAAAATGCACTGTTTCTAAAACTTGAAATCCATTTTTTTTTCATATCCATGCATCTTGATGTCGAGATGATCAATTTAGGGATATTTATGGATTAAAACAACCTCTTATAGTAAAATTTTTGATGTAGGTTCTAATTTGATTGTTTAGAGCCTCGGCTCTGTATAAACCTTTTCCTACTATAAAAGAGAAAAGTTTTTATAGGGCTGAGGCTCTAAATAATAAATTAGAGCTTACATCAAAAGTTTCACTAGAAGAGGTTGTTTTGATGCTCAAATATACTCAAATTGATCATCTCGACAATAAGATACATGGACATGAGAAAAAGAATGGATTTCAAGTTTTCGAAATAGTGCATCTTGTAACGTATATTTGGACAATCAATTTTCAAGATTTTTAAGTTTTTATGGATTTGCTCGATCTAGACTATTTTTGAAGCTTTAAATCTTATAATTAAAGATAAAAATAGTTTTTAAGGCTTTCATAAAGATTTTCAGTATTGAAACTACATTTCTCGTTACTATTTGAAGGTGAGCTCTAACTTGATTGTTTAGAGCCTCGGCTTTATGCAAACCGCACCCATTATAAAATCATTCATTCTTGTTGTATGGAGTTCACAATTACTCTTGGCTATTTAGATGTCAATTGATAGCTTGTGTATGTCACATTGTTTGAGATTTTTTTTTGCATTTTGAGTTTGGTTAGTGGCATTCTTACAACCACCTGATTTGAAATTTGATGGACAAAAGTGTTTATGATATCTTTGTACCAATCTCTTATGGCGGGTTTGTTTTTTTGAAAGATATCTTCTGAAAAGTTGAATGTTTTGTTTTGGAAGGTTTAAATAAATTCTGGGTACTGTGTTCGATAAACTACTCAAACGTTTTGAGTATTGCGTTTGGCAACATATACATATTAACTATATAAATATAAATATATAACATAATATAATATATAATATAATATATTTTATTAATGTATATTTATTATAAATAACATATGAATATATAATAGAATATTATAAATTATAATATTATATTATTTAATATTATAGTATAATAATATTATATTATATTATATCATATTAATATTATGTATTTATATTATGCATAGTGAATAGTGATCAACAAATAAGTTTTGAAAAGATTAAGTTCTTACCCCTCATAGGAATTTAATCTTTCATTTTTTAACAAAGAAATGAGAATTTTTGTTGAAAAATTAGTTTCTAAATTTTTATTGGAAAGTGTAAAATAAATGCGAAGCTTTTTCAAAATATAAAAAAATACTTTATAAAAGAATACTTTCAGAATTTCAAAATCTTAAAGAACACTTCATGAATACTTTCAGAAAAACCATCACACTCTGTACTTTTCATTTTGAAAATTGAAGAATGACCCCAGCAATCAACACCCAATCCTGCGCTCGTGATACATCCGTGGAGCTCACCGATCACGGTGAGGTTGGATGGGAAGCATCCAATCCAATGGAAAATTCTTTTTCTCCATTGTAAAGTGAACCGGAATTATTTGCACCATGCAACACTACTAATAATTTGTTCCTTAAACTTTTAGATAAAATACGAATACTTGGATCTCTATACTAGGGATCACAAACCATGGATTCCGATTGAAATTTGTCGATTTGGATTGGAATCGATAGCTGCCTGACCGGATTCTTTTATGAAATTGGGTTTGTCCACGAGTTAAGCAAATTATTTTAGAGAATAGGTTTTCATTTCCCAGCAAGCATCCTACTGTTCCCACCTATTCTATTGTCTAGAAATCTTATTTTTTGATTTTTGAAAATTTATCAGAACTATATCCTTATTTTCACCTAATTGAAAAAAAACCTCAATTTTTATAAATCTCTTCCACGCCATTTTTTTTCCAATTTTGATATATATTTTTTTTATCAAAATAACCTTCATGGTAATCGTATTATTATGAAGCCCTAGCATTACAGTACTTTAATTACTATAAGGACTACCCCATTTTATACGGCATTTTAAATGCCGCGATAACTCAAAAGTATTTTAAATGCCAAAAATAAGGAAAAAAAGTGTGAACAAAGTTTAAGAATGTTTCGGGGTTTTTTTTTTTTTTTACTAATTTGTAAAAAATTAAAGTATATTTATGATAATTTCTCTTGATTTTTTTTATTCCAAAATTTAAAATTGTATTCAACTCTCTTGGACCAATTCCCATATTGGAGAATCATTCTATTCTTCATGTATCCCATCCAGTTCGGTTCTGGTTCAGCTGGTGACCAATCCGGCCAACCCATCCTGGATTTGAAATTCTGCTCCATAGTTAGCCATCGTCTTTTATCCTCTTGTGCAACCGTCTTACTGGTGTTTGTGTGGGTGCTTCCGCTTTTTACAAACAATGGTACGCATGAGAACATAAAATATGCCATTGCAAAAGTAATCACCATCCAATCACTAGGTTGGACGGTGATGAAAAGAGAATATGACCTTCTAACGCATTGCTTGGGTATCAATAATCCTTATGAGCGCATATGTCCTGTGATCGTGTGGATCATGGTAATTTGCCCCTTCTTAACATGACATACATCAAATTTAAAACAAAGGATCACAATGCTCTCATAGCTCTAGAGAGCTTCTCAACTGCACCAACAACTATAAAACACATTCTCTCTCTCTCTCTGATACAAGTATAAAATAAAGCCATCCTGCAATGTAGAAATTACTGTTCATAATCTATATGAAGCAAAAGTCCTACTAAAACATTAACTGTCTAAAACTTTAAATGCTTCACTGTTTCAACTGGAGATAAATAATTTGAAGTGAAGAAAATTTTCACCAATAATGGAGCGACGCAAGTCACATTACAGATGCATATGTATCGACATCCTCAATATTGCGGTGGAAAGCGGTTGAAGCTCTTCTGGAGCTCGGACTTTGATTTTGCAACTTCCACAAATATGACTCTTCCATCCAAAAACTGAAACCAACACCCAAATGGTAGATTCAACACATATAAATTCATCTCACATGCATACTCACGAAAAAATACATGCAAGGAATGCTCTTTGAAAATAATAAAATGTAAGATGAAAATAGAACCAAAACAAGGCCATTAATAATCATTAAAAATGAAAAGCAGATAATAAGCTCCAGATTGATTGTAAGCATGCAAATCATGCACACAACCAGATAAAATGATTACAATTTTTTTTTTTGGGTGAATAAAATGATTACAAACTTCAAATCAAGGTTTTAATTGAAGAGTTTTCAAGAAGTTTCAAAATTTTATCAAAAGCCATTACTCAATTAAAAAAAAAGAAGGGAAAATAGTCAAATTTTGAAAGCAAAGGGTGATTAGTGAATTTTTGAAACCTAAGGAGATCAAGCTGTTCAAGTGGTATATTCATCTTTTCTGAAAACCCGAGATGCTTATTCCAAATTTATATAGAGAAGAGTCTGTTACGTCCAATCGTATTTCGACATAAGCAGTTAAGGTTTATCTATTAAAAATTTAAATTATAAGAAAGAACTGCAATGTTATTCAACTGAGATATATGGGATGAATAAATATAAGAAAGAACTGCAATGTTTTCAACTGAGATATATGGGAGGAATAAATATAAGAAAGAACTGCAATGTTATTCAACTGAGATATATGGGATGAATAAATTTTGAAATGTGGGCATACCTTCCCATGCATTCCCTCTATGGCTTGTCTTGATTCTTCCTCAGTTGCATACTCCAGAAAAGCAAAGCCTCTGGGTCTATTAGCTCTTTTGTCCATTACAAGTTTAACTGCAATAGCTATGCAAAATATCAGGAAAAAAAGGGTAGAGGAATAACGACACTTAACCCAGCTGATGGAAACATTTAGGCACCATGTGTGTGTGTGTGCGTCTGTGAGAGAGAGAGAGAGAGAGAGAGAGAGGATTATTTATTAGGTAACAACAATTTTAGAAGAAAGAAAAGTATATATAGATCTAAGGAAAGGAGAAGTGCAAAAGAGCAACACAATTTCATTTGGATAATGAATGAGGAAATCTAGGCCTCATTTGCTTGCCACCCAGAAACATCCTTTGTGCTGATCAGGAAGCCTTTTAGGTGAGGAACCCTTTGTGGTTCAGGTGGTCCTTTGGATGCCAATTAAAAACCCAAGTAGCAGTCAGAGCATTTTCTGAGTGAGATGAAAACTGGAAATACCAGTTTTCATCCAACTTGAAAAATTGTATGTTTTAAGGGTCAATTACCACTTGATCAAAACATGTATCACTATCCAAACTGGGTAAGTGTGTGTTTGTGGTCTATGTTTTAATTACTCTGATGTGCTCATTTTATTCTTCTGAGAGAGCTCACTCCAACAAGATGTAAGTTTTCTTACATTTTCACACTGAACGACAAGGTCTCTTCATGAATTTGAGGGAAATTCTGTGTCAATTTCAAATCTGGCTTCTTGGTTTTCCTTTACTAAAATAAATTTTCTTTATCATCAATTAGTTTCAGTCATTTGATCTTAAAATATTGTGGTTCAGTTGTTTTCCCTTCACTCATCTATACACTAACCTGGAAATGCTCTGCACCAGAAAAAAAAAAAAAGTAAGGATGATAACAGTACCATGATACTCACATGCTTGAATGTTTAAGTTTGGTTTTGACTTTTGGGAGATAATTCTAGCAGAATTGGCATAGCCATACTAAATGGCACAAAAATAAAACACGAAAGTTGAATGGAAACTCACTCACTATTTTCGTACCAATAGTAACTCACTGAAATGGCCATATAAAGATATATAAGTAACCAAATTAACGGTCATTAGTTTTGTACGAAAAAATACTGCATCTTTGCATGACTTGAAGAAGAGAAATAATAGTATAAAAGCAGGAGTTCAAGAACTACACCTTCAACAAGTTGGCCAAAGTTCTTAAATGCATTTCTCAGACTTTCTTCAGTTGTACGGAATGAAAGACCTGTAAGCAGATCAATGCATGCTATTTAATAAAAAATTGAGCCAAAATTGCGAGAAAGTATAGGAAGACATCTTTCCTTCGTGACAAGTACTCCTCACATTGATCTCAACAATTTTTTTAATCAATTGCGTCAATCTCAACATCTGGACTCAATATTCTCAATGAGCCACATGAGTTCATAATTTCACATGAGATCATTATCCAAAAATTAGAATATCGATTTCTCACAAGCCAAATATTTCAAAATTTGGTACCATTCCAACCTTTCCATCAACCCCCACCCCAAAAAGAAAGAAAAGGAAACAAGGAAAAGAGAAAAGGGCAAAAGAAAAAAAAAGAAAAAGAAAAAGAAAAAGAAATATTTCCTTCCAATAGATATGATGTTCGAACCATAGGTGCAGTATAAATCAGGAAATGAGAGAAGCGGGTTCCCTACTTACATTGATAATTCCCCACTAAATCCTATTTGACTCTTGAACCCCGTGCTCCTCCTTCATTACTTTGAACCTCCTTTCCCAACCCCATTGCTTTTCATCCCTATACTAGAACTCCCTTGTTAGTTGTTTCAACTAACTTGCAATGGCGCAATAGTAAGATACTTGACAATGTGGACTTTCTCAGGGTAATCTTACAACAAAGATATGCAGTCATTTTCCAGTAGAACCATTTCTGCTCAAGGTCTATTACTGAGCCTGACAGGCTTTTCCGAAGCTTACCTCCATAGAAGTGGACATACAGTGAAATGTTGAACAAAGGAACCTACCTTCACCTTAGCTTGTCAGATATTTCTTCCCATGACTTCCTTATACTCCACTCTAATGACCAGTTTCTTCCTTTTATTGAATGAATGAAGTTGAAAATATTATGACCAGCTTCTCAATGAATGCATTCTCTTGCTCAAAATAACCCCAAAACATTGAAGTGTTACTCTTAAATTTTTCAAATGAGAAATCAAGGAATCATGAATATGAGGGTAGCATAGAGAATTGCTATTTACAGTTATAGAGGACGACCAAAATCAGATGGTATTATGGGAACAAGAAAAGGGAGAGAGGGTCTCCCTACCTTAACGTTAGAGCTACCGAATAAACCATAATGCACCCTGTTGGCCATAATGCAGAAAGACTTAGATGATAAACAAGCCAACGTCTACCTTGTTATTGATCACTGAAACTCACCACCCCAAATAGTCACAAACTTTCTCAAATAGTCATGAAGCATCCCAAATAGTCATGAACTCCGTGAAACTCACCTTGTCATTTATCACTAACTCCCCATCCCAAATAATCATAAACTCACCAAGTAGCCACTCAAGCGATCCCAAATGGTATCAACTTTCCTTATTCTCTACCAAAAGTAACATCCTTGGCCTTCTTCCTATATGTCACAAGATTAGACATGAATGGGCCATCGATGACCATCTAAATCAGCCTACTCTCTCTTCATTAAAAGAAAAAAAAAGAAAAAAAAGAACGTTTTTGTCGTAAGATATAGCTGACGGCCTCATGAAGAATGAAGACCTACACAAAAGCTTTAATCATGTAAACCTTGACAACCCACAAATAAGTCAAAACTCCCAAAAGTCCTCTGCATTCAGGCAATGAATGCATACAAATCATCATAAGGACATAAACTAATGCTTCATTTTTAAGGAGGAAGAAAGAGTGAAAAAAATTACACATTGAAGCCCTATTTTCTAGATGACTATGTCATGAACAAGACAGTGATCGGATTATAGTTGATCGAACACAAAAAGATGAAAACCTTGATATCATCAAGACTATGTTTCAAGGAAAACAGAGGAAACGCTAGTATGATGCCATGGAACTGAGGTGGCTAATTTATAGATGGACCTTTTCTAAAATTAAAATTACTTTTATATACACTTGGAGGAATTCCTTTCCAAGTTGATCAGAAGTCAAAATACAAATCAGATATCATTGCCTAGAAACTGTAAATTTGCAACACAAATTTCTTTTAGGGAATTAGTATGAGCTTCGTCAAACGTTACACAGTCAAAATACATAAAAACCACTATCATGGTAAAACGAGAACATCTCCTCGCATAGCTTTGGTTGATTAGTTCCAATCCCCTCAAATATGCAACTGTTTTAACACCATTCATATAAATCTATTACCAGAGCTACACGTAATATTGAAGTAAAAAGCTCCAAAATTTGTTTTCGGTTATCATCGAAGAAAGTAATCTACAACATAGACAACCTAAGCCTCTGAGAAAGAAGCATAAAAGACTCTTCAAACCAAATTTCAATGAGAGAACAGAATCCTGAGAGATAAAACTAGAACAGTTGAACAAGAAGAAAACCATTTCTACGCAATTGAAGGTTAGAGAGAGAGAGTTACCACTGACGTAGAGCTTCTTGGTAGCAGCCTTTGGATAAGAAGGAAGGCAAGCAACTGTGCAGGGTTGGCGCAAGAGAGAAGAGGAATGGTTATGTGAAACCTTAAGCCCCATTAATTCGGTTCTTCTTCTTACAATGAGAGACGAATTCCTCGTGAAAAAGGGAAAGAAAGGTGCAGAAGATGAACAGGAAGGAGAATCTGTTCTACTAAAGGGTACAGAGGTTGCAGGCACTGATATTACCGCCATTTTCAATTCACAGCAAGAGTGAGAGATTTAGGGACGAGAAAAGATCGGTTTAGAGAGAGAGAGAGAGAGAGAGAGGGCGGGAAGATTGGTTTAGAGAGAGAAAAGGGGAAAATGGAGGGAAAGGCGAAGCAGGTGGATTGCGTTCCGTCCCGCTTGTGAAAAAAATCTGCGAGCTCTCACGAGTTAATAACTAAAGACGGCGAGAAATTTAGCAACCCATTGAATTTCGGACAAAAGGCGATAAATTCGGCAAACAATTAAATTTCGGTGAATTTCGCCCGAGAATCCGGTTGCCGATATGTTGCTCTCTCAGCTACCACTAGAATGAATAGATGAACTTTGGGCTGGCACCTGTATCGCTGTTAAGGCCGGCCAGGCTAGATAGAAATCAAAGAAATCAAAAGACAAAAAGAAATGAGGCCGGGCCAGACTTAGATAGAAATAATAAAAAAATCAAAAGAAAAAAAAAAAGCAGGGCCAACTCTATTATGCTGATGGCCCAAGTCCAGCCCGGCCTGGCTTGAGCCTCATTTTCTGGCTCAGACCTTAGTTTTTTCAGAGCTAAGCCAACCAGTCCATTTCCACCGTTTTCTCTGGAACAAAGTAACAATCCACCTCAATGAGCTTCATATGTTTATACCTCCTATTGTCAAAGGAATTTTGGGTGGTTCTCACTTCCTTCACTCTCTTAAATTGGTTCGGTTATTTGGCAAATTGTTAGGAGGATAATTCTTGAAGAGATTTAGAAAGAAAGAAATAAACGAGTCTTTGATGGAAATAATCCGCCTTAGAATAAAGTATTGGAGAAAATTTTACACTCTATTTAAGAGTTTTTATCAATATCCAAAATAGAGAAGGATATAGTGGAAGTGAACTTTAGGTATACCCTTTGCAACACTTTCCAATTGGGTGTCCGAAAGTGCAGGTCTAGGAACAGGTGGTCTCGATCACCGATTGGGGTATTTAAATTGAATTTTGATGAAAGTTATTTAGAAAATCTTGGGCTTGCAGGGTATGGTGGAGTTATGAGGGATCGTGATGAGATTATTTTGTTTACTTACGCATGTCCTTTGGGAGAGAATTAAACAAATCATGTTGAAATCATTGCCTTCCTTCAAGGACTAAAGATTCTTAATGCCAGACTCTTAGGAGCTAGTTGTATTGTTGAAAGATACTCATTGAATATCATTAATTGGTGCAACAAAGAAAAAAAGGTTTTTTGGGAGCTACGATCATTTTTGCTATAAATTTTAGATCTCTAAAATTCTTTTTCAATTTCCTTTGTTCATATGTATCGGGAGGCAAATAGTTTGGCAGCTAGTCTTACAAAAGAGGGTATTGCGATGGCATAGATGGTTGACTCTAATGGTGTTGTTTCTTAAGTTGTGATGTTCTAATAATACTTTTGAATTTTTCTCAAAAAAAAAAATGGGGTTGGGTTTGCGGCAAACTTAACGTTACTTTAGAAAGGGGGAAACTACACTTTTCCACCCATGCACATTTTTTCTGCATCTCCTATTTCTCAGCCATCTAATTTAAATGTTTCTAATTTTTTCTACATAACATTTTGAGATCAAAATTTAGAGGTCAACTCCTCTCTTAAACTCGTACCTATAAAAATAAAAATAAAAAAATTATTTTTAATAAAATAAAAGGACCAAAATGCCTTTAAAAGTTTTAGGTATTTTTGCTATTTTATTTTTTTAAAAAATATTTTTTAAATAGTTTTTAAGTGCGCCCCATTGATGATGACTCGTAACAAATTTGATCTTCATATGATTTACAAAAAAAATTAAAAATAAAACACTCTGATACATCAAATTAAGATCATGCTGTTAGTGCCTTGCTTTCAAATCGGATGGCTGCCTTACTTTCAAATCGGATGGCTGGGTGATGGAGGAGGTAGGAAAAGTATTTGAGTGGGGAAGTACCGTGACTTTTTCCTTTAGAAAATATTTGTCATATTTTATATTTACGCTCAAATCTTTTTTCTTTTTCTAAAATATCCCCATTCAAGGCCATTAATCCCGGACCACTTTCCAATAAGTAGTTCCATAGTATTAGTATGAGATTGCTTTAATGCCCTACAGTAAACTATTGGTTTTGGATTGCTTTCATTTTCCACAATGAACGATTCCAAACTATTAGTTCTGGTCACTTTAATTCCTTACAATGAGCGATTCGCAACTATTAGTTGGAATCGTTTCCGCAAAAAAATCGGCGAAAATCGAATCTCGGTTTTTTACCGGATCCAAGACGGTCATAGTGATTCCCGATCCATATCGGGTCACCAATTTTTCAAACACTGCTCCGAACTAAAGGTTATTTAGAAAAAATAATAAAAAGGGCCGTGTAAATTTACAGCTAATTATAAGGAACATTAGTGTAAATTCTCTAAATAATTTAAATAAAATATGCTGTAAATTAAGAATAAATGTCTATTATGTGTCGATTCTCTTTCCCAAAAATAATAAAATAAAGATTGTTCGGTTCCCTTTTCAAATTATGTTTAGATAATAGCCCTAGCAATAAACAAATTTGCTTGCTCTTAAATAATAAATTTTGTAAATAATCTCCCCGCTATATAATCCTTTACTGCGTGTTTAAAGTCTGCATTCTTATATATATATTAGCAAAAACTTGATGAATTCAGTGATATTTTTTTATTCTTTTAAGCTTCAAATACTAGTACCTTCAGTGAAGCAATCTCCATTCTCTTCATTTCTCATTGTTTCCATCCACTATGAATTACCATTTACAACAGCCTCTGAATTTCTGGGATGCAATTTTGACCTACACTTCCAAAAATCACACCAATGATGTTGATTCCCACTCTTGATGTTTCCATGATTGAGCAACTACACAGTAAAGCATTGAACAACCAATAAATAGAGAGAGAGATTCATTATCAACTATACAAGGGAAGTGGTTACAATATTCAAATTCCAAAAAGCCTGGTTGGCTTGGATGTGTGGGTGTATATATACTTGGGATCAGTGTGTTTGTCGACAATCTTTGCTTCGGCACTGATGCAGATGCAAGTCAGCCTTTCCATTCATCTTCTTATCCATGACAAAGGAAGAACCTTGAACTTGGATAAACACTGGCTGGCTAATCATAGATTGGTAATGGATGGGCCTTTCTCATTGCTCCTGATTTCGTATTATTTGAGATCGCTCTTCTTGTTCTTGTGCATGGCTAACTTCAATCAACCGCAGCATTGTCTATGCCTGTTTTGAGCTCTGCAATGCTAAAGAAGAACTCTTCTATTTGCTGTATTATTCTTTTCTTTCAAAAATCTTAGGAAGAGTTCTCTCTTCGGTTCTCTTTGACAGCTAGAGAGAAGAAACTTTATATGGTCCTCATGCTGTTCGTGCCTGAGCCTATACTGTCAATATTGTATTTTCGATGGACTCTCGAGCGATTCTCTGACCACCACCGCTCTGCTTCCTTCTCAGTGAACTTCTTTCGGCTGAAAATATACATTTTGAACAAGAAATTTGTCGCATCAATATAGATCTATTAATCTACTAACAAACAACTGCAGAAATCTTTACTTTCTTTTTGTTATCCAATAGGTAAATTCAATAAGTGCTTCAGCTGTAAGAATTACCTGAATCTTACACGCTTGAGTTCCTTTTGGCCACTCGGCAAAGACCTCAATGTAATATATACACCTGGTTCATCTTGTTCTACCCACTCCGATAAGCACCCATTCTCTGGTTTCTTACAGTTTTCTCTTGTACCTTCACTTGAAGGTTGGTCATCCCCATCGGCAAATTTAGCTAGGGTTTGAGAGTGAAATCTTCCATTGGAGTTCGTCAACATATCATGAGATGGAAGAACTGAGCTGCATAAACCGTTAGTCTGCTTATCTTTAATAGCACGGACAGAGGGAGTATCCTTATATGTGTTATCATCCATTGATTTGAGGTCCTCTAAATCTTGTGGCACCACTTTGGTCGATACTTTCAAAGTTTGAGGTCCATTAACAATATCCAATAAACGTGGTGTTCCTACTTTAGTTGATTCCCTCTCTGTCTGAGGTCTATAAACAATGCTTAGCAAACGTGGGGTGGCCACCTCGGTTGATTCTTTTTCTGATGATAATTTCTCTGACATTTCCCTTAGCTGCAAAAAAGGAAAGGGCGCTGATGTTATGCGAATCCCACAATAAATATCAGTTACAAATATGAATTTCTTAAAACTTTTAGCAACAGTTGTAGTCAGATGGTAGATTATTTCCTAATATATTCAGAATTACAATTAGCTTTTACTGGAAAATTATGAGTTCTGGCATTTATTTGAGTTTTCACAGCAGTTTAAGATCTGTGCCCAAAGGCATTAGTTTTGTTCTTTGGGATCGGGAAGGGGGATTGGAGTGGGATTGGGATTGGGAGCCAGGGACTAAGCTAGAAGATCTCCACGATTGGGTCTACCATCCATACTTGGAGATCTCCATCCCAGCCTTTTGGGGATCTTGATTACGACCTTTTGAGAAGAATCCCAACCTTTAGGGAATCTTGCTCCCAACCTTAAAAAACTACATATAATCTAAGACTATGTAAACTTTTTAAAGTAGAGATCTATTTATTTAGGGTGCAGTTTGTATAAGGTGTCAGCCTGATACTATTAGAAGGAAAGTGCACCTAAAATCTATGTAAAAAATGCAGTTTTGGTGCCGCTAAGTATTTCAATGATACGAAAATCTATTATTTACCCCAATTATGAAATTTAAAGTTCCAAACAATGGTGACGATCAAGCAGATATATAAATACTTGAAAACCTTGAAAATGGAAGGTCCAGATAATATGTTAGAAGATGAACTAATTTTAGGACTAGAAATCCCTTTTTTTCGTTTATGAATCCCGAGGTCAAGATGATAGATTTGAGGGTTTTCTAGCATAGGAACAACCTTCTCTAGTGGGTTTTTTTAGGTGCACGTTACTCATTCAGTATAAGGTTGATGCCATATATAAAATTTTTCCCTTTATTTATAGCCAGCAAGCAATGAAACTATAAAATGTTTTAAAAGTATAGTTTTAGTTGTATTGCTAATTGTCTATAAATAAAAAAAATCATCAATTTAGTAATCTTGGTTTTTAAGATTGGGATCGAGGTTCTTAACAGTGGGGATTGAGATCCCAAACAATGGGGATCGCGATCACAAAATTTAACAATCGAGATCCCTTGAAGATCCCTTTTTCAGAGTGCCAGAAGAAGACTCGAGAGTTGGATCATCACTTAGGTTGAGAGATCCCAGCAACTATAATCTAGATCATCATTTTAACTCTCAACACATTCTCTATGATGTCTAGAATCCTCCACGGAAACATACCCAATCATTGATTCTACTCTATACATCCTTGGGTCCCTCCAAAGCCATAAAGCCACACTACTCTGACAGAGACCGTTCAAAGCAGTCCATTGCCCTACCTATGGGCCAGAGCTCTAAGAAGCCGTATACAACAGACCCAATGGAGCAGGCGTCCATAGAGGGATAATATATAATTTCGGAAAGTGGGACACCTCTCAGGGGTGTACATAGGGATGTGGGCTCCATTTGGTGCTTGCATATAAATTGGAAAAAGTTGAAAGAGAAAGATTGATTGGCAAGTAATCCTATTGGATTTGGGAATGTTTGTAGTTTCTGAAGAGATAGTCAATCCAGGATTAGTAGAAATGAGGCTGGGCTTTCTAATCCTGTCCTAATCTAGATGAAGACCCGATCCAAATTTATCTTGGAAAGGGGAGGAAGAGAACTCTCTAGGGATGGGGCATGCCTCCCAAGGTCTATGAATGAAATGACAACCCAATCTAGAGAGAAAAGAGAGGCACAGTGTGTGAGTGAGAACCCACAAGCCCAGAGAGAGAGAGAGAGAGAAAGCACCATAGATGAAATTTTATCCAGGACTTAGTAGCTTCCACGTTCACCTTTGAAAAGTTCCTATTCCTCTCTGAGTTTGAGAGGAAGAAAGTTAGAGGATACCACCTGTGTTAATGTATGCGACTCAATTCCCAGTTTGCTTAATTTGTTTACTGCATAGTTGGACCCTGACCAACATAAAATATGGCAAAGACATTCCAATAAAGCTTTTCATATGGGAAAGACATTCCAATAAAGCTTTTCAATAAATAAAATCTCTCTAAAAGTTAAGCTTGTTCAAAGGAGCTATCTTCTAATTCTGTCCACATTTTGAACCATTACTTATGTGCCATTCAAAATCTGCGCTCATTAATGCACCTTCTGTCTATGTAGATATAATGTGGCTGAAGATCATAGAGAAACTCCAATGCACTACCTGCCAGGCAAATTCCTAAACTCACTAATGTTTTCCGCTCCTTGAACTTTCAGTACTATAGTTGGTTAGATCCATATGTCTAACTTAACCATTTATGAATTGGCTGCTCCCTATTGTGGAATCATGGACTACCTCTGACTCCAAAACCTCAATCTTCAGGATACACTGACTGTCCAGGAAGAAGGCCATCATCAAACTACACAGCCCTGGGCCTTTATGACAGGCCAATGGAAGGACTTCAAAAATTTGAAAGTTTACCAGTAGGTCAGTGAGAAAAAGAAGGAAATATAAATATATAAAAGGGACTTTTTTTTATTGAAAGGCAAGATCACGGTTCTTTGTATTTCTAGTTCATATTTCTTGGGGCTTCTTTTTATCTAAAGGAAAGATCAAAGTTCTTTGTATTTTTAGTTCATATTTCTTTCTTTATCTCTCTATTTATTAGATAAACAATCATTGGTTCGTATATCTTTCTTTATCTCTTAATTTATTCGAAAAACAGACATGCTTCTTTTCATTAGTGCAACAAACTTGAAAATAGTCCTTTGGTGCTCTATGTATTTGAAAGCATACCCGTAATGTCAATGCTTTTATGACCTCTTTTGCTGCTTTACACCTAGCAGCTTCCTCACTGGCAAGTGACCAAGTTTCTTCAATGCGTTTCTTGTAGTGTTGGATTTTTTCATCTTTCAATTGACACTGTTTCTGAAGATTTGTAGCCTATATTACAAGAGCAGATAGGTTAGTGAGGAAACCAATGAAGCTCAACTTAGAAAAAACAGAAGAACTAGAAATCAAAGCCAATACTTTTAAAAAATGAGGTAGCCCATCAATCTGTTGGGCTAGGCCATTAAAATATAGAAGAGCATAGAGGACCAATCGTAATTTTGGAAATATTGTATTCTGTAAAGCTTGCATCCTGGAAACATGCATATGGTTACAAGGACAATATCTCAAATAGCTAATGCTATCACAATAGTTGAAAGTTGCGACAATCACATGTTTCATACAAAGTTGTGACAATCACATGTTTCATATGTGAACATATATTTAGAGAACTCAAACGCTTCTAATTTCTGGTAGAGGGAGTCTGAGAAAGGCTTCCATATTTTCAAAGATTAATTAGGATATCACGCAGACGTAAATCTAGAATCATATTGATAATGAAATATCTAGATTTAAGAAACATCCTTAACAATCTTAATAAGTACGGGTTACGTAAGATGCATGGAATGCGAGGAAGTCAAGGCATTCATGACTGATAACTCAATCTTCCACCAGGATCGTGGTTGTTAAGTCCAGAATATTGCGGTATTACAAGTCATAAGCCAAATAATGGCTTCATTGATAAGATACCCAGTCTGTATGAGGCAGGTCGAGGGTTGGAACCCTTGAAGTTGTGTGTGTTCAAGGGAGCAATTTATATGAATAAACGCTGTCCACTCTAAAGCTATGGAGTTCCTGAGTTGAAAACATCTCAGCAAATGAAAATATGTCACTACCTTTTAAAGCTATGATGCTAAGAGATAAATATGTTCTGTATGTGTAAAAGAAGAACTATAAATGGCCACCATAATTAAGTTCGTAAAACATCAACCTTTTGTAATCTTAAACCCAGTTATTTACCTGGTTTTATAATCTAGTATCAGTCACAACTAAACATTTGAGAGTGTCAATCATAGAACATCTATGTCCAACATCAATACACCAACACTATATGTCTGACAATTTCCGTTATAAAGACATTGTTTACACTTTATGAACATCTATCGAGCAAAAACTAGTAAGCATTCAAATGAGAAGAATACTGTGACTCTCAAAAACCTTATCCTCAAATGCTAGAAAATGTAAAAATTCATTTCTTTCATAGCTCAATTTCTTTTCAGCTACTTGTTTCTTTGTATTTCTCATCTTTATTTTTAAAATAAAATAAGGGTCTACGACATGCACTTAGAACTCTAAAGTTTATTGTACCTTCAAACAGTTGAAAAGAATTTAATACTTCAAATTGTAGAGAACTAAGAACCACATGTTTCTTTGAGTCAAAACAACAAAGATTGAATGCTTGAAAGATGAAAGACAATCGAGTAAACATCAAGGGCAAGCACCTGGTTGGCCCATAGCAACAAATAAAGAGTTTTACCTGAGCATGTAGCCGCTGCAATTCTTCAGCAAGAACTTTATTTGATTCTTTTGAATCCTTGGAATCAAAATTGGGGATACTTGAGTTGGCAGAATGAGAAATTCCAACCACTGCTTTTGGGTGGCTTTGCTCCTTTGGAAAAGAAGAAACTCCTTGTGGCATATTTTTTGCCGGAATGATGGCTAGTGAAAGGCTGTTCTCTTTATTATATAAGCTAAATTGTGGGGGGCATGCTACCTGTCCCCATCGTGGTCCCCCACATAACAAAGATGGATCAGGAGCATTTCTTCCCTGTTTGTTCAATGTTTCTCTCTCTAAACACTCATTTCTCTCATAACCGTATAGCTTTGGTGACAATAATTGGGGCTTAACAAATGTCGTATCTGTCTTCTCCAGTTTCAGACTGGGAACTGTCACCTTCTGCATCATTGACAGTTTCCGAGAACTGGGTGTCTCCGAATTTAGGCTGGAATCCACAAATCTTTTTAAGTGAGAGAAACAAGGATCACATACACGATAGGGCTTTCTCTTACTTGGTGCCAGAGATGCATGCATGGCCTTTTTGCTACTGCAAGCATGACAGAACACAAATCCACAGTTATAACAGTTGTGCCTCTTCCTAGTGAACCCAAAAACCATTCTACAACCAGTGCAAACTGATTGATCAATGCTTGAAATGGGTTTGTGAGAACAAATCACTGCCGTGAAATTTGACCCACAAGCCACACTTTTTACCTTCCTATCTCTCAAGGCCTCCACTAAAGTTGCAGAATTCCTATCCTCCACATCACCATGCCCAAGTTGTCCATTTACTCCCCTTCCCCATGTATAAACCTCCCCTTCTGATGTCAAAACTGCAACATGATAAGAGCCACATGAAATCATTTTCACAAACTCTTCGTTCAACTTACCCTCCACAACTGAGGCAGATTTGCCTTCTGCCAGAGCAAAGGCTCCCATGGTACATACCTTACCCAAACTCGTCAATGAAATTGTCAGAGCCTCCCCACATGCCACTTGAACAAAATCATGCTCCACTAGAGAAGCAACACAAGTGGGAAGGAGCTTCCTTTCCTTATCCTGATGCCCGAGTCTTCCTTTATCACTATCTCCCCAAGTAAATAATTTCCCACAATGAGTACCAGGGTTAAGATTATCTCTTGAATGGTCAGCTATAATGTCTACTATAGCAGCAGTGTGCCAAGAGCCACAAGCCACCCACTTCACCCTTAAACCCTTCAAAGATTCAACTTCTCGCGGTTGAAAATAATTCTTGAGATCTCCATGACCAAGGGTCCCAAAGGATCCATCCCCATATGTAAATAATTGACCAGAGGTGGACACAACAGCAGTATGCCAGGCTCCACATGAGATTCCTGAGATGGAGATACCCTCTACCGGACCCAAAACTTTTCTAGTAAACCACTGGCTTTTGTTTCCTGAAAGTTCTTCACAAGGAGAGCTTCCACCCCACGTATAAAGCTCACCAGAATCGGTCAAAGCACAAGTGTGGTATTCACCACAGGCAACAGATTCTATGTCTAAACTAGAAAGAGATTCCACTACTTTTGGGTGAGAAACGTCCATATCAATCTTATGGCCTAGCCTTCCATTGCGCTCCTCTCCCCAACAGAAGACTTCCCCATGTTTAGTAATTAGAGCAGCATGCTTTCTACCACATGAAATACTCCTAACGTCAAGCATTCCTGTTGAATCTAGTAATTTGGGTATTAATGCATCAAATTTTATTCCAGAAGTACTGGTAGATCTGTGAATTCCACCCCCTAAAGTTGCCCCTTCTATTCCTTCTCCCCACATTAATACATCGCTCAAGGAATCTCTCTCTTCCATAGAAGAAGAGCTCATTCCACTTGGCAAATTTATCTTGAACTCTTCACTAAGGGCTGTCTCGCCCATCTGTTTACTGAAATGGTCTGATTCTTCATGTAGGGTCAGCATGGCATCTAATAATCTTCTTGGTTCAGAGAAGGATGCCATATCCAATGAGTATAAAGAATACTCTAAATCTGACTTCTCTTTGGAGGAACCAGAGGGGCTCCCATACAAGCTGGGCACCTTCACAGGGCGAATAGTATCCTGTGATTACCATCAAACGAAGCATTTGGTGGATGAGATAGAGATCCACTCTGTTCTACCATGAAATCTAGAAAGAACTCAAGAATGAAAGGCATAATTTTATTAAATGATCACATGAAAAACGGCAAGTATAGTAGTACAATCCAATAGACCATGCACAGTCATAGCCCATTGGGGTCATCACCATCTGAAGAGATGATTGACAGCAAAGGAGATAGTGTGAGACCCACTAGTGCATGATATCAGCGGCCTAGTGCATGACATCAATGGTGGGTCCCAAACAGAAAAGATTAAAGAAGTATATACATTGTTGAGACAATGTGATCCAGTAACAAACCTGCGAGTGCTTTGCTGAATCCTCTTGAAATCCAGAGTTCTGTTTCCTTCGTACATGACTAGCCGGGCTGTTTGAATAGGAATGTACCCCGCCATCACTGCATGATTTGGTAGAGATTTTGAAATGCCGAGATCTGGAAACCAAGGCTTGCAACCCCACGAACCAAGCTTCTGCTTGCTCTTTGTCCTTGCATATCTGAGTAAATGGCATTGCAAATACTTATTAGATTACGGTAAGATACAGAAGCAGAACCCAGAGAAAGTTTGATGCAATCCAATTGATCATGGAAAATGATAACTCAATAGGACCATTACCATTCGATGAAAATGATGGATCATGATGGAGAGAGAGTTAGACAGCTGTTGAGGTCATTCCATGTTCGCAAGGTACACTCACGCTCCATCACCATCCATCATTTCATTGAACATTGATGATCCCAACACACTAGCAGTGTACAATGGTCCATTGGACTGTATTATACTTTGACTACTTCCCGCAGCGTGTAACCGTGGTTACACTCAAAAGCACGGTTTCCTTGATCATCAATGTGGATTTAGACATGTGTTTGTCATAACCTATGAGCACAAAAACTATTTCTAAAAATATGAAATTAACAAAAGTTTCTAGTTGAAATGAAGGATTAATCATTGATAAATGGAGACATGGATTTATTGAACCCTGATGCATCGAAAGGAAAACAGTTGAAGCATCTGGCCAACGTTCTGCTGTGCACCTCCATAGATCCTTTTTTTTTTTTTCATTTGCACCTTAATATATTCTTTTTCTCTCTTGATAGTTACATATTTATATGTTATTTAAATCACATTAGCCGAACTCAAAAATTTGGGAAAAGGCTTTGATGATGATGATGATCATCATGATATTCTTTAAATTACACAAAATAAACTTCTGTTGATTATTAGAAAGAAGGATAGGAAAATCAAGTTAAAATCCTCTACATTCTTAATGATAGTATGCATATACATGCTATACACACACACAGACACGTGCATGTACAATTCCTACACTCTTAATGATAGTATATACATACATGCACATATACATGTATCTGTATGAATGTATATACACTAGTGTACGTATGTATCTGTAAAGTATGAATGCATCATTTGAAACAAGTGTAACATATAATAGGTAAATAGATACCAGATCAAGTGACTGTCCATTTCCATAAATAAGAGAACAAGAACGATATTCCTTTTCTGGTTGAGGTTGGCGCTGAAATCTTTCCTGCAAGAAGACATGGGGTATGCTTAGTAGAGCCAGACTTCTAAAACTTTGATCTGAATAACTTGTTATAAAAAATATTACTCATAACCAATAAATCACAAGAAAATTATGCTAGAGTCATCATCAATTCAAAAACTTACAGTTCTCTGTCCTGGTATGATCTTTGAAATCGAACTTAATTTTAACTGTTTTTCCTCCTTCCCAGAAAACCAAATCAAAACCTTTTCATCCTGAAAGAAAGTGACATTTCTGGTCATGATTTTCATGTTATTGATACTTCCACTTATATATAAACACAAGTAATACCACTCAAAGCCACAGTTTTTTTTTTTAATTCTAAGTATGACCCAAAAAGAGGAACTGTATAATTTTACAAGGCACTAAAGTATATGAGAAATAATTGGCTCATTATGATTAATCTGACTTTTTCTCACCTGATTTCAACTCAACTTTGTCTGATTTTCAGCCAATTTTAAAACATCCTTTAGAAAAAAAAAACTGATTATTTTCTTTTTTCTTTTTTCTTTTTAGATTACTTAGAAAATGGACCACAACAAATTGGCTGGGTTGTCAATCCAATTTGTTAATGAATTAGATTGTGACAAAATCAAGTACTATTAAAACATTATTACGATTAATAGAGTCTAAGGTAGTATGTTAGTGCCGAAACTCTAATTTGTAGAAAGTGATAACAGCCCTATCAATAAATAGAAAAAGTCTCAAAGTACTCATCTCACATGGTTCAGCAGTCAGACCAGTGGAAATAAGGAGTTCATTTGGCTCCTACCGTGGAAAGCCTAAATGGGTAGAATTTGGGTCTAGAAAGTGATAACAGCCCTATCAATAAATAGAAAAACTCTCTAAGTACTCATCCCGCATGGTTCAGCAAGCAGACCAGTGGAAATAAGGAGTTCATTTGGCTCCTACCGTGGAAAGCCTAAATGGGCAGAATTTGGGTCTTCCTCTGCTTCCATACTTCAATAGATGTGCCCCCTTCTTCAAAGATATGATCGCCTACACAAGTTGCAAAATGTTCATCCAAATCCAGAAGTCAATTAAAATACAAAGGGAATGACCTAATAAAATTCATAATAATTTGTTTCTCAGAGTATTTCTTTTTATCATCCCTGTTCTTATTTGAGTTTCTTATCCCATCAAAAGCAAAGGTTCATTTTAAACCTTGTTACCCAAAAAGTAAGTAAGAAAAAGAATAGAAAAATAATGCCCACCAAAAAGTCCTATATTCTACAAGTATAGAAAGCGAGATATACTCATATAATTTTCTCATATGGAATGCTACATTGCAGCTTCGTAATTCTGACAATCTAGGTTTTGTATAATTTAAGAAATTAACATGAAAATATATTTTTTATTCATAATATTAGAACTGGCTGCTAGATCAAAGCTATCAGTATCAAGGCAGATGACATGAGTATTGAACAGCGCAAAAACACAATAACTATTTCACAAATTGCTTTGTAGGACAGCATAATATTTTTTCTTGAATAGAATTTACGAGTACATACAGACAAATCACACATAATGTAATATAATGCAATAAGCATGGAGTTTGCATGTTTTAATTACATATTGCAGTCTATTTTTCTAGTGATCATAATCGCAGAATGACGGGACAGAAATTGATCAGCACCATCCTGAAATAGATTTCAAATTTAAAAGTTTAAACCAAATAAAGACTCCATCGACTATAATTACTAAATAAAATAAAATAAAATAAAATAAAATAAATCACAGAATGTGAATTGGACATTCATTTTCCTGGGGAAAAAAAGAGAAAAAAGGCTGTTTAAACCATGAAAATTTCCTGTTTGCCTTCTCAGAAGAGAATGAAAAAAATGTAAAATCCTGGAAAAAGGATTTTTAAAATTCCAACAAGTGTGACACTGACCATACGCTTTCTTAAATATCCAGAGCCAAGTTCAAAAGATTCATATACTTCTGGTTCAGGACATAGCCAGGAAAGTTTCAGTGTCAGCAACAACATTGACACCCAACTGTATCAAGA
Source organism: Amborella trichopoda (assembly GCF_000471905.2). Next base: position 806,375 of record NW_006500031.1, read on the forward strand.
TCTCCACTGTAAACCCACAAACAATCAGAACTTCCTTAGACTAAATCTTCAGTAATTTGACATACCTGTTTCTCTCTCTTCACACCCTCAGTGGCCTCTGCTAAGAAAAATAAACCACCCCATTTCTCACACTAAAGATTTTAAACTTGGACCCAGCCTCTCCCATGACTCTTACAATAAACACCAGAAATCATAAAAAAACAGGAACCCATGTGGCCAACACAGAACAAAACAATGCTGACCATTAAAAAAAGCACCAATTTTTTTTAAAAAATGGGAGAACCAAACTGCTTGTCTAAAACTCTAAATATTTCCATAAATGGATAAACCTTCACGGAAAGCAGACCTGCTCAATGTCGCGGTCCACAGGTGTTGTCCTCCCTGATTCACCCATTTCTTTCCCTTCATATCCCACTTGGGTCTCTCTCTCTCTCTCTCTCTCTCACTTGGGTTTCACCCTTTCTCTCTCTTCTGGCCTCTTTATCCCTCTTGGCTCTCTCTCTCTCTTGATCACTCACTTGGGTCTCTCACTCTCTCACTTGGGTCACTGTCTTTCTCTCTCTTAGATCTCTCCGTTCCTCCTGGGCGTCTCTTTCCTCCCCGTCTCTCTACAGAGACCGACAGGAAGTGCAGAAGAGAATGACTAGGGTTTCCCAAAATGGAAAGATGGGAATGTGGATTGTTGCAGGGCGGTATGGTTCCCTCTCTAAGCTGCAGAGGACGTTCACCGCACGTGTCTGAGAAGGGAGCAAAGAGATGCAGAGCGCTGAGCTCTAAGCAATGGCTTCTGTTCCTTCTGATACATTGCGTATTATAATTTACTTTGTGTTTCGTGCACAACCTATAAAACTTTTAAACTTGGAGCTTCCGCACGTGTAAACAACGTGGGTCTCGGATGGGCTCGGCTCTGTAGCCCACTCTTTTAAGCCGGCTGCTCCATTTTTCGGTTCGAGGTACCGAAATTTAAGTTTCGCCAACGAAATTTCGTTTGAAATGGCACACTCTCATAAACGGTTAATTTAGCGTATTAATATGGATTTCATAAAGGAAAAATTTTATATAAGGTGTTGTTATAAGGAAATTAACACAGAAATTCCTTTATTTTTTTGGAATTAAAAAAAAATCCGTATTTTTTATGTTTTACAAGTGGGACTTCTTTTTGTTATTTTGTGGCCGAATTAACTCAAGCACCTTTGTTTTTTCATAGTTTCAATATGGGTGTGGTTTGTATATGGCCAAGGCCCTAAATAATCAAAGTAAGACCTACCTTCAAATGGCATCAAAAGTTGTTGTTTCAGTACTGAAAATCTTTATGATGGCTTGAATATTTATTTTTATATTTAATTATAAAATTAAAAGATTAAAAGTAAAATAGATTGAACATATCTATGAACACTTAAAAATCTTGAAAATTGACGGTCCAAGAAAATGTATTATTTTCAAGACTTGAAATCAATTTTTTTCATGTACATACATCTTGAGATCGAGATGATCAATTAGAGGATTTTTAAGATCAAAACAACCTCTTGTAGTGAATTTTTGAGGTGTGTCTTAATTTGGTTGTTTAGGGCCTCACCCTTATATAAACTTTTGCCTCCACAATATTTTTGAAGCTTTAGATTCATAACTCAATGTGGAAATCAACTTTTAGTGAAGGTAGACGGGCTTGAAATCGTGACCGTACATACTATTGATCACGTAAGATTCATGCATAATATAAGCTGCACCCTTTAATAATCAACACGTATTGCATGCTCCAGCAAGGGTGTACAACAACTTCCTCGAGCAAAATAGTTATTTGGAAAGAATTTTTCTAATTCAAAATTTTGGGATCCATCTAAGTACTCTACTAGATGATCGTTTTCAAATAAAACCAATGGTTTAAAAACCGGATCGGTGACCCGGATCGGGCTTTTCAAAAACCGATCCGGATCGGCGAATCGGCGATCCGGATCGGCGAATCGGCGATCCGGATCGGAATCGGATGAATCGG
>NW_006500031.1:809614-819946 GCF_000471905.2 Amborella trichopoda
TTTTCGGGGCGATCCGGTTCCTTTTTCACTATTTCCGAGTCGAACCGGGCGAGTCCGGTTCGACTCGGCGTTTTTTAAAACGCTGAATAAAACAATTTGGATTTTGGGTTCTTTTAATATCTAGATCTTTGTTTACAAATAAATTGGACCGTACTTGAGTACGACATTATTTTTTTAGGCACTTTGACGTTTTTTGTTTTTCTTTTGTTTTTGTTTTTGAGATTGGTCAGAGTTACATAGATTATATCTCATAAATTTGGGATTCAAAAATATTTCTAAAATTAAATTTACCCAACGGAATAGATCGAGGGAGTAGGAAATAGGGTTGCCAATGGACATAGGACCCGATGGGTAGACCCGACCTCGGGTCTAAGCATGGGTCCATATTTTGGACCTGAAAGGTCAAGTTCGTATCCAGTCAGACCTGACCTGGATCTGACCCGAATAATATAAGTGTATTTGGGTATTTGTAAATGTTACCAATACGCTTGTTTCTTAGAAATTTCTAGTTATTACGTAAAATAGTATGGAACGTGGATATATGTGGGTATTCATAAATATTATGCAATACTAGGGTAGCAATGGAGGGTAAAAAAACGAGGCAAAAGACAAAAAACAAACAGACGCTCATTGTCATAGCCCACATGTCTCATGTAAACATTAAGTAGCAATGGACGCGACCTGACACGTAGGCCCGACCTCAGGTATGGGTCCAAATTCTAGACACAAAAGGTCGGGTGCGGGTCCATACTATAAGGGTCCGGGTCTGCGGGAGCCAACCTGTGGCCACCCCTAGATATCTTTAGGCTTTAAGAGTTATGTGTGGTTGTTATTGTTGAAAAGTTTCATTAAATTTCTTAAAGGAGCCGAAACTTAATGAATATTTTGACGAGATTTAAGCAAAGTTTCGCTAAAAAATGCAGGGGAAACAAGATGTGAAAAGGTGTGTCGGTTGTCAGTTTAGGGGATGCATATTTGTCTATGGAAGACACGGCTCATCAAAGTCAGCTAACCCTGGGGAGTGAGTGAGTGAGGGACCCCACTCTCCATTAATTTTTTCAGAAAATGTTAGAATATAGCTGAGGCCTTGTACAATTGGAACTCCTACTTCTGATGGAACAGCTCCATGAAAAGGAGCTTTTTCAAATATTACATTCTATAGATATTCTTTTTATGTTTTATTAAAGCAGTTCATCACTAATGATTCTTAGAATACAGATACTGGAGCCACATCTCAAAACCCCAGATTTAAATTTTTTTAAAAGTGAGATTACATACTTTAAGATATTCTTTTGCAGTTTGATTAAAGCAGCTCTTGACTAATGATTCTTAGATAAAGATACTGGACCCACATCTCAAAAGCCTGATTATGAAATTTAAATTTTTGAAAATGGAGCAAATCCATATTTGTAAGCACTAAGATATAGATGGTATGGGAAATGGTTCGTCAAATTATATTTTTTTGGAGCAATTTAGCTGTAGGAATCAAAGTTGAGATGTAGCATGGTTTGATATCAGCTGCTAACCTCTCAAGCCCAAAACCAATTCTTATAAGATAACTATTTTTAGAGTTTAAAATTCATTGTTTTCCAGTCCATGTATTGATGCGTTGGTTAATAAATTTGAATGTTTTTCAACATTGAACTATATTCTCTAAGGGGGCTTAAAGATATAGTTTCCATGTTTATTGAGTGAACAAATACATATTAAATGAAACAATGCTATTAAGGGTACTCTTGTTAGGGGAAAAACTAGTATTAGCATGTGGGGTGAGGTGATGAAAATAGTGTAAGCTGGATAGCTCAAATTCAATCTTGATGAATCTTAGGGCTAATATGTAGGGGAAGTAATCGATTTTTAGTTTTTTTTATATAGTAGTTGGACATAACATTTGGAGGGCATATTCACTTGACTTAGGCGCATTAGATTTATAAAAAATAATACAACAAATTAACTAAAGCACTCTTTCTAGTCTCAATGAATGCTAGCTGTCAAGGTCGGCTTTGGTGGTTCAATATGGGATTGTAAGCTGATATTGGTCCAGGTCCATTACCACATGCTACCAATGTGGCTCTCTTGGTTAGGTTTGGACTTGGGCTTCATTGGTTAAGGTGTCGACAATTGCAACTATACGTTCCAATTTAACTCCCACGGCCAAAATAGTCTATTATTTTCTTTTAAAAATGAAGAAAAAGAAAAAAGAAAACCTCAAATTATCAGTTTAAAGCAAGCACAATAGAAAGACTTCCAAGTAGAAAAATATCAATTTCCAGTGCTAGAACTGGGCTGGCACCTTTTTTCATAATTTCTCTTTGTGGCTAATATTTGTTTAAACATAAATTGGAATTATTCAATGTCTTCAATCTTTTAGGAAGTTTTCTGGGCTACTTTTTTGGGGATTTTGTTCTCCAACTTGAGGGTTTTTTCTTACGTTCAACGAAGCCTATTCCCTAACCGCAATTTGCTGGTTGATGTAGAAGCCGTTTAATGTTTATTCGTTGCTTCTTTTTTGTTGAGAAGCACTCAATGTGCAATGAAAACAAAACCTGCTTGAGAAGGTTAACACCACCATAATCATGAATTTGGGGTATGGGGGTTCTTTAATTTTTGTCAACCTCAACTGCCCATTTTTTGGTATTTTGGAAATAATTTTTGATGGAGTATTTTCAGTTTTTCTTTTCTATATTATGTTTGTCAACCTTAATTATATACAAGGGTATGTCTGAATGCATTCATTAGCTCTAATAATTCACTTTTGTAATAAAATTAAAATTGATAATTAATTATCTGTTGTTTGGCAGCATTGATTTAGAAAATGCATCGGTCACCCCGTTTCGATTTTACTTATATATAGGAAAATGACCAAGACTAGAAGGGAAACGACGGTTCCACATAGTAAAACGTCGATTCTCTATAGTAAATCGGAGATCCGAACTGTCGATTCACTGATTTGGACCCGTTTTTTGGCCGGTTCACTATTTTTTCACGTGTTTTTTGCTGGTACACTACTTTTTTCATAAAGTAAAGGCGCAATCCGGACCGTCCATTTACCGATCCGGACTGGTTTTTGGGGTGCTCGATCTGGGTACCGATTTGTGTTTTAAATCACTATTTGGAAGTGTTCATTGTTGTAAAAAAAAAAGTAAACTTGATACTAAATTATCTATAAGGATATGCGAGTTAGTTCAAGTGGGTTGGCTATATGTGATGTACACCCAGTATAACATATGTTAGGAGGTACTAGTTCAAGTGGAAGGCTAAAAAATGGCAAAAGGTATGCCCAAAAGGATAGAGTTGGAAGTAGTGAGAAAATGTATTGAGACTTATGGCCTCATTGAGGGTATGACCAGAATGGAAGGTTAAGATTTGTGTATCCAACCCCAGTTAGTTGGAAAAAGGTTTTGACGACAATGATGATGATAATGAATTGTTAAAGTTTATCTTTTTGAAAAGTAATTTTTACTTTATTTACAATGATTTGTTGAAAATAACATTTTTTTGGCAGAAATAACTAAAAATAGCTTGAACTTCTTGAAAAAATTTAACAATTAAATGATATTACATACAATACAAGATATGTACCAAATAATTAACAAGAAAATATTATCCAAGGTAATTAATTTTAGTTAAGATAATCTATTCCAGATAAAATTAATGGTCATCTAACCATGGCCTATTTGTATTCATAGTGCTCTAGCTAGGACTAGTTATTTCATATCTCAACTGAGAAAAATTATCTAAATACCACTATTAAAAGGAAAAACTTTATATAACGTTGCAACCGTAGAATTACAAATGCACCTAAAAAATCCATCAGAAAATGTTGTTTTAATGTCGAAGGACCCTCTAATTAATCATTTCAACATCGAGATGTATGAATATGAAAATAATAATAATTTTAAGTCCCAAAAATAGTACATCTTGCAACACATTATCTAGACAGTCTATTTTCAAGATTTCCATATATTTACATATCTACTTGATTTTAAGCATTTTTAGAGTTTAAAATTTTATAATTGGATGTGAAAATAGATTTTGAGACAATCCTAAAAAAAATTTATACTAAACCTACATGTTACGATAAAATTTGAAAGTGCACCTTAATTGAGATTGTTTAAAGTTGCAACCTCACAGAAACCGCACCCTTCATGAAATGATATCTTTTGCATTTTGGACCAACTTTTTATATCTTTATTTATTTCTTTTGGAAACTGCGTATGAACTGATAAATTTGAGCGGACGTCGACACAAAACAACTATACCGTGCTAAACACAATGATAAGCACTACTACAAGATACGGGCCAAACAGCGATTTAAGTGGACACTGTCATAAGTGAGGTAGTACCTCTTTCACCATTTTTGCATCGCAAGTGATGCAACGCTTGTATAATTTATAATGGAAAAATGCTTGAATTTATGGATTTGAGCAGACATCGACATGGAACAACTTTACTGTGCAAAACATAATGCTAAGTTCTACTCCGACATATGGAGGCTACTTCTACGGAGAATATATTTAATGCAATGTTGTTAGCATTTCGGTAGGAAAATTTCGGATTTTTTAAATGTAATATAAATAAATAAAATATTTTTATATAAAAAATATACAAAAATAATGAAAATTTTGAAATAAAAAAAAATAAAAATACTTTTATACAGATATCTTTGGCCAGAGCTTCAACTGAATCTGCCCGAAGTAGACCCAAATCTGATTGAAGTGGCTCGAATCTGACCGAAGTGGCAAAACCAATATATAAAAATAACAAAAAAATTTAAAGTAAAAATTTCAAAAGAATAAAAAACAAAAAAATAATTTTATACAAATATTTTTTTGCTTGGGCCGGAGAGGCTAAAGCTTCGGCTGAATTTGCCCAAAGCACACCCAAATCTGACTAAAGCAGCAATACTATGCTTTGCTTATCTTCGATCTAGGCCTAAAATCTGAAGGCTTCGACTTCTTTGGCAGAAGCAAAGCGAACTTGACAACACCAACTTAATGTACTCAACATTTTTAGCCACTTGATACCCTTATCCTATAATGTAATAAATTTTTTTCAGGAGTATTTTAATTAATTAGTTAATAGTAAAGTAGAAACTCTTAATATAAACAAAAACATTTTGTTAGCTATAATGGACAATGACATCACCAACATAATGTGTGAACATCATTGTCTTTAATTGGTTTTTTACCACTAATAGAATGTTATTAGTTTCTTATAGAAATATCCATTCTATCCCTTCTAATGACCAAAAAAAACTTTTGTTTGAAAACCTTTGCATCACAAATCAAGAGTCTCTAAGTGTCCAAAAATGTTGAATATTATCCCTAGGAAGCCTAACAAAACCCTAAATTATAATACAAGATACGCCCCAAATGGCGATTTAATGTGGACACTTGCATAAGACGATGGATTGGAATAGTACCAATCTCCCCATTTTTCATCGCAAGTGATTGTGATAATTTATGAGGGAAAAGTATCTGGTGAGTAGGTCTGCTCACCATTTTACATGTGACCCCCCCTCTAAAATCTCTTTAAAAGATAGATTTTGAATCCAAAATTTCAGGGTTCGTTAATCTCGACTCTGATGATCATAAATATAGATTTAAAAATTAAAAATAAAACTAATATTTTAATTTTTTCATAAAATCCATTTTGGTTTTTAGTGGAGGTGCCATTTTTTGGCATCTATTTTAAAGATAGATGTTTGATACATAGAGAGACACAAAAATAAGTGAGTGGGGTAGCTGACTCACCAAAACCATGCCTATTTGTTATTCATTCCATGCATGGGACTATGTGTACCACCCCACCTAAACATTCCTCAAATGAATCAATGGATATAATCACAAGACAATGTAGAAGATCAATCTATACATGCTGCTCCACCATAACCTGGCACATTGTACACCACCTCAGCCTTGCTTCAATAATATTAGATGGCATTCGAGGTTCTTATAGAGCAGTGTGTCAAAAACGTGTCCGAGACAAGAGAGTCCCTTGTCTTAGACCAGACAACAATTCAAGACTAGAAAGCCTAGGAATTGCTCGGGGTTCCCTGTTTGTAAATATAGATCGTTCCAACTTGGAAATTGCCCGAACCAGACAGGGTGAATCAAAATTGGGTTCCTACCGATTAGAAGTCCGATTTCGATTTTTGAAACACCTACAGTAACTCATATTTCGATTTAAAAATCCAAATCTGAGCTACTGTAGGTGTTTTCAGAAATACAATTTTTGAGAGTGTACAATAGATTTCAATTTAATTTTTCTCTACACATATGAGTAAGCTCATATTCGGGTGTGCATACTTCTCACCACATACATATGTAAAATGATATTTTACTAATAAAGTAACCAAAATACCTCCACAAAAATTGACTCTTTTTGTAATTTTATTTATTTAAATTATCGTTCCGTTAGTTATAGTTGCATGATGTCCAGAAATATGCACACTCTGAAAAGTCAAAATAAAATACACCACACTATCGAAAAGTAGGACTTGAGCGTAAGACTATTTTTAAATTCTAAAAATAAAACAATTTTTTATAATTTTCCTAAAATAAAATTGGCTCTCTCATCTTTGCAAAGTTCCCTAGAAAAAAAAACGTCTTTCTCATCTTTGCCATGAAAAGTCATACAGTGTAATAAACCAAAGACTTCAGACTACATAGATTTGAAAGGCGACAAAGTTGGTTGAGTGTTGAAAACCCTATTTTCTACAAAAGGAGGAGCAGGGCTCTGAGCATCGCCGCCAGGCTTTGTTTGTATTGAGTACATTATTGTAGCATCTCACATGGCTAGCCATTTGCTCTATTCCCCATAACAATGGAAAATTATACAAATACACATTCATTTTATGTTCATTTGCGTGATTGTCGGATGTCCATGCATCTCTTCCTCTCTCCACACATACTAGGTGCTTGGACATGCATGCATCCCAATGCATTGAGGAGGTAACATGCATGAATACATGTAAGAGCTTGTTTAGATGCATGTATACATATGATTGTATGCACAAGTTAATTAAAGCTTTTTGAGCTCACTTAGAATTGCCTGAGTCGGCTTGAGATTTACAGCTCGATGATTTTGGTTTGAAAAATTAGGGTTCACAATAAGCCACGTGGCTTGGTCCTAGAAAACCATTGTCTGGGTCACAAAATTTGGCCCTAGAAAACTAGGGTTAGAGCCGTGCCACCATGGCTTGAGGGCCAGGATGGCTTGGACTTGGGTCGTGACAGGAGTAGCCCGTCCCGTTCTGACATTTTCCTATGTTACTATTTCAAAATGTGGAAATATTTTGGAATCTACCATATTCAAGCTTTTCCATCTTTTTTTTCTAATTTTTTTGTCAAATATAAGGCATATTGGGGAATTGGAGTGAGATCTTGCTGATTTGGGGTCTAGTTACTATTTTTGAATAGATTGCATACTATAAAGCCATTTTCCTTCGTCCTAGTCAACGCTAGCCATCATGTCAAATCTGGCAACTTGATATATGTTATAAATTTGAAAAATTAACTTTTAAACTTTGAACCTGATCAATAACACATCTTTAACCACTTTCATTATAAACCTAACAATTATAAACCTAACAATCAAAAGTGATTGCAACCTCTTTGTATAACAAATAAATATTCTTATTATGTACTTTTTCATATTAGTTGTGCACCTCTTTTTATAATATATAATGTACATCATATTAGTTATGCACCTATTTTTATAATATATATAGTGTACATGCGACACGAACAAACAATCAACACACGGATATATTTTTGTACATGTGTTCATGTTGTATGTGCCTTTCCAACACATGGTTATGTATGTGTATGTGTGTACATGTGCACGTAATGTGTACATGAACATGTTATTTATGCACGTATGCGGCAATTAAGTGGATAATTACCTGTGATTTCGAGATGTATACCATGGGAAGCACATATAAAAAAAGCTTTGTCATATTGCACACGTGTTTGAGGCGTGATATAAAAAATTGTGACCAACACTCAAAAGTTAGGATTAGTTTATATGTTGTGTTAATGTACTTTTTCACTTTAATCTGTTTAGCTTAATCGCATGCCTCAAGGAATCAACCCTTTCCTTTCAATTATTTAGCATATAATTGTGGGCTACGATGTAGGTTGATTAGGGTTTTAATTATTGCTCTAGTGTACTTCCTCACTTTTTTAAAGCATTCTGAAAGAGGAAGCAAATGACTTGAACGTATTGCAAAGTCTTTGAAAAGTGGATGGGAGTGGGGCATGTTGTTAGGTTTGACTCTTAAATTACAAAAAAGCATTCAAGAATCGTTTGCTAGACTGTGGGAGGGTGGAATCATTAACTTTAGAATAGGAGGAGACCATGAATGGTAGGGCTGCGAATGGGTTGGGTCCGGTCCGGTCGGGTTCCGGTCCACTTAAACCCTATTTGGACCTAGGCATAACTGGGTCTAGGTACTTGGACCTTGGACGGGTTGAGGCTAGCTCTCGATAAAAAAATAAGCTTTATTATAAAATTTATAAATAGAAAAAGTCTATATAAGGTCGCAACCTTAAAATATAGAATTAAAGGTGTACGTCAAAAATCAATCATAAAAGGTTGTTTTGATGTGGAAAACCCTCTAATTAATCATCTCGACATCAAAATGTATGCATATAGAAAGAAAAAAAAGATTTCGAGTTTGAAAAATATTGTATCTTACAACACATTATTTGGATGGTCAATTTTCAAAATTTTCATGTGTTTATACTCGATTTGAACCATTTATAGAATTTAGAGATGAAAATAGATTGTCAAGCCATAATAAGAATTTTTGATATTAAAATTATATTTAAGATAAAATTTAGAGGTGCGCCTTAATTGGATTGTTTAAAATTGCAACCTTGAAGCCACACCCTTTATAATTTTTTATTGATTAAAATATATAATTTTTAAAAATGTAGATAAGTTGGATAAACCGGCCCCCTGAGAAACTAGTTAGGATCGGCCGATCTAGCTGAGAGAATTGGCTCATAAAAAAATTGAAGACAAAAAAATTTAAAAAATGACAAAATTGGTCAATTTTGTCGAAGAATCAGCTAGTTGTGGAAAATAAGCCGATTCCCAGTTTGGACTGGGAACTTAGACCATATGGTGATGATTGTATAAGGTGCCCACCTGATACTCTGCAAGTAAAGCACACTTCTAAATTTGGCTCGAAGATGTGATTCCACTGTCGAAGATGTGATTCCACTGTCAGAAACCTTACACGGGCTTGAAAATCTATGTTCAACACTAATTATGAAATTTAAAATTTCAAAAAATGGTCCAAATAACTTATTACAATCTCGAGGTTGAGCTTATCAATTGAAGTTTTTCCAACTTCGAATCTCGAGGTTGAGCTTATCGATTGAAGTTTCTCCAACTTCGAACCGCTCTTTTTAAGGTTGAAACCTAATATAAGTTTTTTTCCTTATATATATTTGATACAAAATTTTGGGAACCTCCCAAAAATCACTGGATGATTATATTGAAAAAAGAAAAATTGAATTTGGGGTTTTTTAATATTAAGATCTCATTCTTAAAAAAATTGGATGGTTTCTATTCAATCTCGAAGCATTGCTTTTTCAAGCCCGGTTGAAGAGGTACAACCCCAATATTTGGGGTACTAAAAATACGCTTAGATTAGGTTTTTACTGAGGGAGTAAGTTAATGATATTCTCCCTCAGGACCTTGAAGTCTTTTGACGCGCACACACATGCACACAAACACACACATATCAAGTTGGTGAGCGTCGGGTTAATTGAATCCTGAACAACCGCACTAGATAAGGTCCAGATATACTCTGGCCCCGACATTGGTCAGTCCAGGTCAAATGGATCCTAGGTATAATCCCAGGTCCAGACCCAAAATGGGACAGCTTCAAGTGAAATGGATCGTGAATGGGCCTATGGGATCCGATCCAGTCTATTAGTTGGGCCGGTGGGTCAACCCGACCTGATTACCATCCCACCCTCTAGGTCAAGAGAGAATTTTTCTTTTTTGATCATTGAGAGAAATTTTGAACTTTAAGAAAAAAAGAGAGAATTTTGCATGGCGTGGAGAGACTCTTGTATGGGGTGAAGAGAGAGAGAGAGAAATTTGTATGGGCTGAAGAGAGAGAGATCCACCCCCCTTTGCTTTTGCAGTTAGATGAGGCATCTACCTCCACAGAGAGAGAGAGAGAGAGAGAGAGAGAGAGAGTAGTGACGAGAGCAGTACGACGTCCGTGTGTCGTTTAGGAAGTAAGTAGTTCGGTACCTACCGTTAACCCGTAAAAGGTTTACGTTACGGTTTTCGTTGTACCGTAGT
>NW_006500031.1:826733-842262 GCF_000471905.2 Amborella trichopoda
TACGTACGTACGTACGAGTACGACGTACGTACGTACGAGTACGAGTACGAGTACGAGAGACGAGAGAGAGAGAGAGAGAGAGAGAGAGAGAGAGAGAGAGAGAGAGAGAGAGAGAGAAGAGAGGAGGAGAGAGAGAGAGAGAGAGAGAGAGAGAGAGCTCTGCCCAGTTGAGCTGTACTCAAAGTCATAAAAGGCAAACTTTGAAAGGAGAAGAAAGTATGGTGCTCCTGTCTAATGAAATAATGAGTAATAATAGAGTGTGTGTGACCCACCATTAGCCTTGTGTCTTGGTCTAGTGGGCCCAACCACCCCATCCTTCATTAAGGCCCTTTTCACTGAACGCTAATGACCCAATTGACTATGGTTTTTCCTTAGTTATCTCATTGAACTTTAAAGATCCCATGGACTATAATTTTTTTGGTTTCCTTAGTTATTGAAGCATCCAACACTTGCCCACTTTGAAACCCAAGTCTTAAAAACAAAGTAGACTCACTCCATGACTTTAATTTCATTTGGGGCCTCAATACTTCTTAAAGGAAGGAACAAATTGAACTCCAAATAGTTAATTTTTTATTTGTTCCCATGTTAAACCTTTTAAGGATTTCTGTTGTGCAACTTAACTAATGACGCATATCAAGATCTAGTTGCTCTAAAATTTTACTTTTATTAATTTTATTTTTAGAGATGTGGGTAGACTTTTTATGTTTTTTATTGGAGTCAATTTTTTGAAATAGGATTAATATGAATTTTTTTTAAGTTGCTTTGATAAAGTCTATTTTCTTAAAGTGAGTCCTTTCTATTAGAAAGGGTTGCTTACTTATAAAAGAGTCTTTTGTAGAGAGAGGGCCTTTTGTAGTTTTTTTTTTTTGCTCTGGTGGTACGTGGTGGAGGCTTCAGACTCCTATATTTGTGCTTTCTTCTTGATCTTTTCTTAGTTTTTTATTTCTCTCTAAAACGTGATTATTTTGCCGGTTGTTGGCTATCAGTAATTTATACTACGTCAACCAGCCACCTTCAATTGTTTTCCCTCTACTCTAACACCCCATGAACCCTGTCATATTTAGGGTACCTATCATGCATAATTCCATTCAAATCAATCAAACTTCTCAAATGAGTCTTTCTCCTCTCTCTCCCATTAAATTTCGCACTCTCAATTTTTAATTTTTCTTTTTTTTAAGTCCCATCTCCCTCCTACTTACAATTGCCAAGAAGTTCTTGTCTCCCACAATTCCTGAGGTCCAACTTCAAAAGAACCTCCCCATCTCTGTCGAGCTGTATCCACATGTATATAAGTTCTACATGCACTGAGCAATGCATCATGACATCTTGCATAGCCCTAGGATTGTTCTATATGATTATAATCATTTTAGCTTCTTTTAGATGGGTGGCCTTAGACCATTATGAATCCATAGCAAGAAGTAGTGGATGGGTCATGGAGAATTGTTGGTTTAAGGTTGATATTAATGGTATTGCAAAAATTGTGGTGTCTCATTTACAGTATGCTCAGGAAATTAAGACTAAAGAGATTTTTGAAGTACTTTGAGTTAATAACAAGTCAGAAAGTGAACCTACATAAGACTAACATCTATGGTGTGGCTTGTGATGACAATAAAGTAAAGGAGTATGCAGAGCTTGTGGATTGTGGGCTTGGAAGTTTTCCTCTTAAATACCTTGGAATGCCTCTCACTACTAGTAACAAAATTTCAGCTTTATGGGACCCTTTAATTCAGAGAATGCAATATAAATTAGGCCCTTGGATATTCAAATTGCTGTCTCTGGGGGGTAGACTTACCCTTATAAAGTCTGCTCTAGCAAATTTATTTTGTCTTTGTTCAAGCTGCCTTCTAAGGTGGTAAAAAAAATTGGAGAGCATTATGAGAAACTTCGTGAATTTGAGAATAAAAAATATTTTCATTCGGTAAAATGGGAAGAGGTTTGTGCACCTATATCGGATGGAGGAATGGGGATTGGAAGATTGAAACCTATGAACAGTGAACTATTGACAAAGTGGTGGTGGAGATGTGCTAATGAAAAAGAGCAGCTTTGGAGGATCATTTGTGAAAAGTATAGTGTGGACAAGGAACTTGGTATTATTGCAAAGGGTAAAAGTAAAAGGGAATTATATCTCTTTGGAAAGGGATTGTTGCTCATCGTACATTCTTCTTGAGTAATGTAAGAATGGTGGTGGGAAAAGGAGAAAATACTAGATTTTGGCAACAATCTTGGATCGGTAATGGTCCTTTAAAGTCTCAATTTCCTAATCTTTTTGCTAAGGTAAACTCAAAAAGTAAGATGGCAAGTGAGATGGTGAGTGGAAGAGGATATGTTGCAGTTTGGGATGTACAATGTCCTTATAGGAGAGTAAACAATGTTGTGGAAGAGGAGATAGTACAATGTTTGATATTATTAGAACAATATTTTTACTGTCCTGATGAAAATGATAAGTTTGTTTGGATCCCAAATAATTCAGGCGTTTTTTTGTAAAATCTGCATATAAACTGATGTACTATGATATGCTTAGATGGATGGATAAAAGTTTAATCAAAATTTGGAAATGGCCAATCCCTTTTAAAGTTCGTGCCTTTGTTTGGTTACTTACACAAAAGAAGTTGTTAACTTTTGATATGCTGAGAATAAGAGGGAAAGTATTGCTAACTGTGTGTGTTATGTAAAAATGATGAAGAATCAGTTAATCATCTATTTTTTAATGGAAAATTGTTTCATGCAGGCTAGACTGCATATGCGGTCCAGAAAGTGTAAAGCATCCATCTTAAAGTTGGATGTAAGTAGTTGTTCCATCTGAAAACAATAGAAACTAACGGTCTAACTGTTTTCGTACTAAAATTATTATTTTTAGTTTTAAAAATTTATTTATTTTTTCATATTCATGATCTCATGTCCTTAAAAATTAAGTTTTAAAATCCATCTCAAAAATATATTTATTAAGAGGCCCGCATTTCTACGTATGTGGGCTTGGCTGCATAGAAACCGGGTCCTTTTTTAGTTGTATCTTTGTGAGAAGTATTTGGACTTGGGTCTCATTTTGGCTGGGCATGCAAGTGGATATTATTTCAGAAGCAAATAGATTCATAGATGATTACAGATGTGGGGAAAAAGGTTAAAGAGATTTGGTCAGTTGTAAAAGCTGTGATTATTTGGGAGATATGGAAGGAAAGATATAGAAGGTGTTTCAAAAATCAAAGTAAATGAGTAAATGATATACAACAAAAGATCAGAGTTACTCCTGCAGAATGGTTATATGTTGTAAAAGAATGGTGGGGAGTTCCTCGAGTGGATCTGAATAATTTGGTTAAAGAAAAAAGTACTAGAGAAGTTCGAATTGGGATTTGAAAAAAACCAGAATCAGGGTGGATAAAAGTAAATTTTGATAGGAGTTCAATAGGAAACCTTGGTCCTGCAGGGATATGAGGTATTGTTTGTGATTGTGGAGGAAATGTTATGTTAAAATATTAAGGACTTGTTGGGTTTATCAATGCAAATGAAGCAAAAATGAGATCGTGCTTACAAGGTATTAAATTGGCCAAGCAATTTAATAAACCCATGGTGATGGAAGGCGACTCACTAAATGTGATAAAGTGGATAAAAAAAGAAGCTGAATTTCCTTGGATGTTACATGGTTTGGTGAGAGAAGTAAGTTTCGAATTCAGGGGTTTGCTTGTTAATTTTGTTCATGTATTCAGAGAAGCTAACAAGGAGGCCGATGAACTGGCTAAAGATGGTGTATCCTTAGCAAATTTAAGTGTGATTCTGTAAGTTAATTTTCTTGCAGTAGTTTTGTTGATTTTTATCTGTTTTGGTTGTAATCTTTTTGGGCCTTCATGGTTCTGTTTTCGGGGCCTATGTTCCTCTGTAAAACTGTTTAGCCTGTATAGCTTCGTTATGAATGAATGAATGAATGGTGATTAATTCTAAAAAACAATTGGTGTTGGTTGAGCTTCTGGCAAGAAATCTTTGCAAATGGAGTGCACTGTTGAATTTTATCAATGATTGGAAAATTAAATTTTCACGACTAGTTTTAAGGGGAACTTGATGACATCATGCTCAAGGATAAACTATGGAAGTGCATCGCAGGGCTGAAAATCGGCTAAGCAGCCCAACTCGGCCTGGCTTTGAAAATTTTGAGCCTAGGCCACAAATTTTGACCCAGGGGACCGGTTTGGCTGGCCTTGGGCCAGGGACTAATTCAAAAATAAATTTTAGTAGAAAGAGATAAAGAGGTGCGTGAATTAAAAGAGAGAAAAAGTATTTTACAAGATTTTTTTGAAACATCCTAACATCTCTCACTCTCATTCTCACTTCCAATAAGAGGTCTCTCTCTAATAAGTTCTATTTATTCTATTTTAGATGAAACTCATTCAATAGAATGAATCCATTCACTTTGGTAAAGTGAATAATGACTTGTATTTCTTTTTCACGCCAAACTAAAAGGCGGATTTGATTTTAAAAGTGAACTATGCCCTGCTCTATTTTCATTAGGCCACACTCTCTCTCTCTCCTTCCTGCAAAGCTTCGCAATAAATCTAACAAAAGCAATTTAATGAGTTTGCATGCATGATGTAAACTTTTCCATGAACATAAAAGAGATTAGAATACTTTTTCCTAAATTGAATGCATAACTTCATTGTTTCACAGGTCTTCATTATTTTTCTGGTTTTCCTTGTGCAATGTGCATGTTTAGAGAGACTAATTGCATAAACGAATACCCACTAGATATTATGGATGGTTTTATTTTGTTAGTTTCTTTTGGTGCCATAGGGTATGTTTTGATATACTCATTAATTCAGCATTTTAATAAAATTAATGAGTTACCGGTTGTTTGATAGTGTGAGGCATAAAATTATCTGCGATGAATTTATAGATAGCATACAATAGGAAAATCTTGTCATAAGTAAATTAATTAAGAAAAAGTACGACCATTCTTTTGGAACAAGGTGATCACAATTGTTGTTGTTACCCGTTAGATATGAAATCAGATGGCTATGAGCATTCTATTGACTTGGTCCAAAGTCTATAAAAGTTTTTCTCGAAATTTCTAACAAACTTCAATGTCTAAATTCACATCTGACGATTAATAATGGTTACGCCTACCTTATACCAAATATAAATGGTCTTCTAATATACAATCCCACTAATTAATGTTCATACTTCCGCTTTTGGCCATGGGGCCAATCCTTTCCCTCCCCACACAAACAAAGGAGAATTTCATGTCCATCTTACTTACAGGACACACTTCTCAACAATCATTGCAATAGCTAGGATAAAAATGTTATGAATTAGTTATATACAAAGAATTATGTTTATGAATAACTGGAGTGTCTCAATATGTAAGTTGAGTTAACGCCTAGTTTTTCTACAACGAAATTACAATTAATTTTACAATTATTCCAATGGATTTTTTTTACAAAGAGACCATTTATGTTTTGAACATGGAGGTTATAATCTTTCCCATTCATTAGATATCAAATTGGATAGATTGGAGTGAATCACAAAGTTTGAGATTTATTTTTTGTGGCACTTTGCATCTATTTGTGACACTCTTACAACCATCCATTTTTAAATTTAACAGACAAGTATGATTGTGACCACTATGAAAAAATTAAATAAATGGTCTCTTTGTAGACAATCCCTATTTTAATTTATTTCAAATACCCAATCATGAAAACGTTAGTTAACTATTGGTTATATACATGGCTAACCCATACGCTGTTATTTATTCCCAAATAATGTATTTGACATAAATGTTGCATCCTTGGATAATAAAATGTTAACTATCCTTTTGTTACGTTTCTATAACTTGAATTATACAAGACCCACTAGCTCACCACTACCATCATCCTTACAATTAAAATTCAAAAGTCAATATCCCCACAATTGATTTTCTTCCTCATCCAAAATATGAAAAATTTCATTATTGGCTTTCTTCTTTATGACACACTCTTCAAGAATCATCACAAATTGAGCATTTGTTACTTTTACTTTATGTGTAATTTTAGATGAATAAAATTTATAAATTAATTAAAAATAAATAATTATAGGGATATATATCAAAAGAAAAAATATACAATGAGACTATTTATCTTTGGTCCAAGGTGGTCACAATTAATCTTGATCATGAGATGTGAAATTAGATGGCTACATTTATTCCATTGATCAAACTCAAACTTCAAAATAAATTTTCTCGAATTTTATGACGCACCCAAGCTATTAGATTTTACATTGGATGGTAGTAAGTAATTGTGACCTCTTTGTATCAGAGGTAAATGGTCTCATTATAAAAGTATACAACGACACCATTTATGTTTGGTATAAGGTGGTCACAATTAATCTTGACCATTGGATGTGAAATTAGATGGATACATTTATTCCATTGACCAAGCTCAAACTTCAAAACAAATTTTTTCAAATATCGTGAGACGCCCAAGCTATCATATTTCATATTGGATGGTTGTAAGTAATTGTGACCTTTTTGTATCAAAAGTAAATAGTCTCATTGTATACAATCCCTAATAAAAACTTGGTATAAAGGGATTCACAATAAGAGGATTCATGTAGTACCGGAGAATGGGGAGCCATAAAAGGTGGTTAAAAGCGATGATAAATGAGGGACAAAAATCTTAAAACTTAAGAATCTCAAATTTTTGCTTTCCTTTAGATAAGTATATGGGCACCACTTGAGCTTGAAGCCATGAATCAAGGGTATTGTGGTTTTTTTTTGAGTAATTTAGTGGGGAAGACAGGCCGTATCCGTTTTTTCAAATAGATTAGGAGTTAGCTTTTGGAAAGTATTAGTAGGATGTGGGGTGTACCACCACCAGCCCCATTCTCAGGTATTGTGATTGAAGGCATGGGTTTAAGATAAGGTAAGCATACTAAACCCAATAACTTAAAAGAAAAAAACCAAAATGCATCAAGCCCTTAAATGGCCATTGAGGTGGTTGGAGCCCACCAAGCCAAGGCATGTCTCTCTCTTCAAAATTTGCCTCTCACCCTTAAGCACATAATGCCTTTTGTTTTTATTATAATGATCTCATATTTGAGATTAATGGATACAAAATTGGGATTTCTTGGACCTGACTCATCCAAAAAAAATGCAAAAAAAGAAAAAGAAAACAAAAATAGGATTGTCATCCTTGCTTTGTGTAATAGTTTGAGCCTAGTCAAAAGAGATCTAATCCTCTTGTTGTTGCACTGACGAACCAGATTCTCCAATTCGCTGTCAAAGTAGTTTCCATGCCAACCAGACAAGATCATATGTTATTAGCATTTTCTGAAATAAATTAACCTAAGGAAAAAAGAGCATGTGAGAATTCAAATGCTTTAGGTTAGACTAGTTATACAAGCGGTAATAGTGACCAACTTTTTTTCACAAGAAGGTCAGGTCACAATTACTCTTAGCCGTCAAATGTAAAATCGAAAGACTAGTATGCCATTGATAAGCCTCAATGACCTATTTTTTTTTCCAATTCTTTTTTTTTTCAAACTTTGTCTCAAATAATGTCACACCATCTTATACCATAGATAAATGGTCTTAATGGTATAAGATCTACAATGAAAAAGATAGGCATAGCCAAAATTTAAAATATTAGTTTTATTAAACAGATGGAAGTTGATCAATGGAAACTACCTACATTCTGCTACCTTTATTTATACATTAATTTATATTTATGCCAAGTGCTGCCAACGGGCCATGCTAGCCCTAGACTAGCCCTGGTGTTGGTTCCAATAGGGCTGGCCCTTGCTGAAAAGCCCTTGGCCAGGCCCAGCCCTAGCGATGTTTGGAACGGACCGGGCCACGCAGCACATTACGAGTCCTACTTGTGCCTGCGTGAGCATAAATTGTTTTGAATATTTACTCTCTTGTCTTCTTTCTATTTACTAAATTTAAAAGTTCATTCAAGGTATTATTCTATAAATTGCAAAGAAGTTTTCTATCTCATTCTAAAAGCAATGTTGGAAACCACTATTTAGGCTGAGTACTTGGCCCATGCTTGATTCGAGTACTCGGACTGAGTCCAAGCAACTCAGCCAGAGTAGTGCCAACCACTGTAGCAATAAAAAATGGTTAAAAAACTATAAAAAATACAAAAAAATTAAAACAAATAGGAAATGTATGTTCAAAGTAAGATTAAGCAAAACACATGAGGTTAAAAAAGTAGTAAAAAACTACATTTTAAAAATAAGTTGTGACTGGGGTATTTTTAAAATAATCCAAAAAAGATATGAAAAATATAAAAATAAGTATTTATGGCCAAAACACTTTCCAATCTTTGCCAAAATAATAAGAAACATAAAAAAATATCCCAAATAAATTTGTTATTTTTGAGATTTTTATATGATTTGTTTTGAATTTTTTTAATATGGACTTTGGACACCCTACTCGGGCTTAGCCAGGGCTTGAGCCCGATTAACTCGGTACTCAGCCGACTTTGCAAATGCTGTCTAAAAGTCTTAACTAGCCCAAGAAAAACAAACTACTACATACAAACATGTGAATTGCATGGATTGAAAGGCCATACCGCATTCACTGTATTTTGGCTTCAGATTGCCAAAGGGTGAATCGTAGATGTTCCGGTGGTGTAAGTTTCAGGCCCCTGAAATGTTGCAGTCTCAATTGGAGCAAGCACTTCATTTGTCTCCACGCGATTGCTCTTATCGTTCAAACCAACTTGATCAGTAAGGTTCAATGCATTATCGTTTATTATTAAAGAACTCGCGGATGAATTGGGTAAGCAATCTGGATTTGATTGTGGATGTTCCCTGTAAATCAAAATTTTCTAAGTACTAGAGTCTGGAAGAACATTATTTGGGCCTACTTTCTTTTTGGTACATTTATTCATTCATCATCAAGAGATGTGTCTATGAATTTGTTCTTTTCTTTTGTTCAATGTTGTTTAGCTAGTTATTTATTTCTCAACTAATTATGAAAAATACCGTATGGAGTGCTGAGAATTGAATTCTAAGAAAATTTGAAGTGGGGAGCGTGTTTCCCTTGGTGGGAACCAATCCGGAATTTGAGCCGAATTGAACCCACCAGCATTTGAATTCTCTCCATGATAATATGTCTGCATATATATTTTTTATCATACAAAGGTCAATCAAGTCAGCCCAATCTCAGAAGAAAAAGTTTCTGTTTTGAGAAATTTTGCTTTCGAGGAAATCTTTTATAGGTAAATTTCCCACTGCTTCCAAATCACGCTGCACCACACAAACAAATAGACTTTAGAATATATATATATATATATATATATATAACTTTGAAAACAACAAATTTCACTCAGCATAAAAAGAACAAAACATGATTGCATAATTTGCTATGTGCATTGAGATCTAACTTTGCGATTGTTTAGTTGACTGAGTGTATCTTGAAGGATATGTTCATAGTATTCTGCTTCTGATAGTGATGCGATCCTTATGGGTTCACCTTCGAATATCCTAGAATGAAGATAAAGATGTGAAATATTCATTTGCTTTGTTTTCTACTTAAATATAGTTTGGAAATGAGTTATTTTCCCATAAGTGCGAAAGGGGTACCTTAGTTTTCTCTCAGCATCCTCCAATTCATGCTGGACCCTAATAATTTATTGTTGAAGCTCTTAAAATTTCCAGAGTAGTTGGATCTCATGAGAAAAAAAAAAAAAAGATGGATAAAACAAGAATCACAAGATCGTAAAGGAAGGAAAATGAAAGATCAATTATGAGGGGATTGCATATTATAAGACTGCTTATCTTTGTATACAGTGGACACTAGATAATTTATAAAAAGATCTCAAACAAATATGTGATTGAAAATAATGGTCGCACATCAAGCCAAGCTTCTTAGCTCTCTAATTTTACCATGATTCTCCAAAGGAACAATATTCAACTCTGCATTAAAATCCTACAATGGCCACTATTTATATCTAAAACCTTAACTCTTAAGAAATACTAATTCTAGTATGACTAGAACTTCTAGTTATAACACAAATTCCTAATGACATTTTTAGCCTTGAGAAAATAAATAAAATTTTCCAAAACTTTGAACTATTTAACATCTTAACTTTGATGTATTTTCATAAATTTTAAAACTCATCTTCATGTATTGTATGATGTCTAATTGAAATTTGACAAAAAAAAAAAGAAGAAGATGGGCTATTTGAAATTAGATTAAAAAATTACGGGTAAGTTGTTAAATAGTTCAAATTATAGCTTTAATTTTGCTTAATTTTCTTAAAATAAATAATTCCATAGAGATGCAAATTATAATTTTTATAAAATGCCACTAATACACCTAAAAAAATCTTATAATCCCTAAAAAAATTCAAAACCCCAAAAATAAAACTTAAAAAGTACAAAATATAACCCTAAAATTTAATAATATTAGGCATCCTTACTTGCATCACTTGGGTGCAAAAATATTGGAATGACCCCTAGCCATTTCATTTGAAATCAGGTGGCTAAGGATGTATCACAAAGTTCAAGAAAGGTTTTTTTTGGACCTTGTACAAAGTCAATAACATATTCCTAATCCGATTTAACATCTAATGATTAATAGTGATTGTAGTCTTGTTATAACAAAAATAAACAGTTATTGTTTTCTATATAAATAAGTTGTGGGCGTACCTCAATGCGTGGGTCCGGGTTGGTTGAGATTCTTTAAGACAGTAAACAAAGAACCCACCATTAGAAATAAAACAAAACAATCAAGAGAGGTTAGCACAAATGAAGCCCTTCATTTATAAACACGAATGAAGCCCTTCATTTATAAACACGAATTTTGCATATGTGCGTGAGAGAGAAAGTGAGGTACCCGCTCAATTGAGAGACCAAATCTTCTTTCGACCTCAGCTTCACAGGTCTTCTCGGACATGATGTTTTGCAAAGTTGATAACAATAGTTTCCCTCAAGTTTGAGTAGGGTTAGAAATTTGAGTACGCATACACATGCACAAGAGAGAGTTACCTCTTCATTTTGAAATCTTTTGAAGTTGTAGGCAAAGCATAAATGAGAGAGCAAATGAACCTAATTACTAATAAAGGAAAAAAGAAATGTGAGGGTATGATAAAAGGCACCATGGATAAACAAATGGAACCTGTTAAATAATGAGAAAATTATAAATACCCCTGAACAAATTTTCTATGCATCTTGGGGCATCTGTAATTTTCCCTTCAATTTTAAACTCGTACCTCTCTCGTATATGCACAGGAAGGTCTACATAGCGAGCAAAAACTTCTTCAATCCTGCAAAAGAATACTCAAAAGAGAAAAAAAAACAAAAAAAACAGGCGATATAGTCATGATCAAGCTGAATATTCAAAAATAGGAAAGACAAAGAAAAGGAGAAAAAATGGTCAATTTCTTGACCTCTTTTTTCCAAGAGAAAACACCGAGCTTTCTAGTTTTGGAGAACATCATAAGAGCAATATCCACATCACAGAGAACATATAGCTCATAAGCCTTCTGGAGAAGGCCATTTTTTCTCTTTGAATAAGTCACTCTCCTATTTGGTTCGTTCTCTATCATCTTCCTTTCAAGCTTTCCTCGCCCCATTTTCTCCTTGCTACCACTGTTAGACCAAAAAATAACAATACTTCTCTTTGAGTGAAATTGAGAGAGCCACTTCTCTTCGAGTAACAAAATGAGATAGCAATTCAGGCCATTTTATTGGCAAAAATGAATAATACTTCTCTTTGAGTAAAAATGAGAGAGCAAAGTGATGGCTCAAAATAGCTGAATTCTCTATGAGGTCCTGCCTCCATTGTAGACAAGTATAGAAAATGGAATCGAGAGTAAAAGAAAATGGAATCAATGGTATGTTGGTGCATTTTAGAGAGAGAGAGAGAGAGATCGGGTGTGTAACTTGGGTTTATTGCATGTTTTGTCTTTGTTTGGGTCACAAGTTTAACCAATATATTTTAAATCTTCCAAGGGAGGTGCTACTCTTACTCAACTCTAGCATAAAATATGCCCCTAACGACGATTTAAATGGTCTTTTTTAGTGCATTACCCATACAACTAAAAAAGATTGAAACATAGTTCCATGAACAGTATGGTCCTATCCTTCACTTAGTTAAGATGCACCAAGATTCAATTGAACTACATCTTCAATAGATATCAAGCAATTGTGAAATGACTTTATGTTCCTGCTTAGAGGAATTTTGAATCCCTATTGAACTTGTAAAGCCTTGTTTCATCTTGCACAAACAAAAATATCATTGCACAATATCCTACTTTTTGTAAGCATGCCAATAAAGCAAATAAGTTACCATAATGCTTTTCACCTCTCATTATTCTTTTCGATATCATAATTAATATCCTGAACAGAAGAGCCGAGTTTTCATTTGAGGAAAGTAGTCCATATATGTGTTGTTTAGGACATTCATGGTACGTCGCCATGAAACTTACTCTCGGTAACTAATGAGATGCTAATTTCGAACAATGCGGATTATGTTTCGCTTACAGTATGGTAGATGCCTAGTTGTGCATTACACACCATTTACTGGAGTTTTTATAGAGTAAGGCATAAAGCATAAGGTTTAAGGTTTGAATTTAAGCCAAATACTAAAAAGTATTGGTTATTGTTAAAAATATTCATTATAATTTCAAAGGTACAACATAAGGCTATGGTATAGTACTATATGGTTAGGAGTAGTGGTCCTTTGGAATTAGGAAAAAGTTCGTACCCTTCCTACATCCAAAAATGTAACTTAATGAGCTAGAGCATGGCAATACGTTCATTTTTCAAGTGGGAGTACCACTTCATGGAACTTGAATAGAAACCTAGGGGTGCTTATGATATTTCATGTCTAATCTCTGGCCTTGTCTGTCATGAGAATAGTGAAGTGAAGCCCACAGTTGTTAAAACCCTAAAAAAAGACTAGTGGGATAGTGTTATAGTTTTTAAGAATGAAGATTTTCCCCCCCTAGAATCCAGGCCCTCTCTTCTCTCTATGCACCCATGGGAAAAAATAGGAGGAAAAGATAAACCTTGCCATTAATTAGAACATATTATCTCGCTCTAAGCATGCATAGGAAAACATAGAAAGAAAATATATGCTTTTCCATTACTCCCTAACAGAAATTTTATTTTATTGTTCTAAACCTAGATTCAAATCCTCTTTCTCAAAAATATTCAAACTCTCTTCCTCTCTCTATATTTTTTTAATTGAGTAGCTATATATGACAATATCTGTGACAATATCTACAATTAATTTTTGCTGCTTTTCCTGGTTTTCACTGATGATTACGTTGAGAGAGAGAATCTCAAGCCTCACGGTCAACCCTGGTGGGATTTGATATTTGATGGCTCCAATTAATATCCTCTCTCTAAAAAACATTCAAACTCTCTCTCTCCATGTCTTTAATTGAGTAACCATATATAACAATATCTACAATTCATTTTTTTTTTACTGCTTTCCTTAGTTTTCAATGATGATTGTGTTTAGAGAGAGAATCTCAACTGTCAAGGTCGACGTTGATGGTATTCGAAGGCTCCAATTAATATGTCTAGAGAGAGAAAATTGCATAGGTACAGTGAAAAGAGACATACCATTCTTTACGAAGTTGGGAGCCATGGTCCCATTTTGCTATCAGCTTTAATGTAGTTTTGGTACTTCTGACCTCCAAATGGAATTATGAATTCCAAGCCCTTTTTCAATGGGCCTTTTTGTTTTACTCTTGGGAGGGATCTTGCTCATTTCTTCTTATATTTTGCTTCTACAAAATTAGTTTAAAAGTCACATCACGATAGTATATGATATTAAAATCTACAATCTACATTGATATAGAGTTATATTAATGTTCATAAATTTTTTAGGGAGTGTTAAGTTAGCATGGGAAAATAAATTAGAAATTGAAGTAGTGTTTCAAAAAATGGATGAGTCAAAATTAGTGAGCGGTCTTGTCCAGTTAAAGCCAGCTTAACATTGGTCGAACTGCTTGGAGTGGATTTTAAAAAACATATAAAACTAATATTTGAAAACCTAAAAGATAAGAGGCACTATAGAGTAAAAGTCCCCTTGTTTATGAACGAGTTTCTTTCCCAAGACCCTAAAGGTCCAGCTTGGTCGGGACCAGGCCAAAGTGACCCTTACCTAAGCCCAACCCAGCTGTTGAGTAGATGGCAGCCCTGACCAGGTTAATGCTATTGGATGGGAAGAGCCTGGCTTGCTACAAATTAAATTTCCTTCACATACATACCATGTATATCACATATTTTCTAGAAGAATGGAATGTAAATAGCAATGTTTTAGTGTTCAGATTTTTGCCACTATACAGATCGTACCATTATTTAAATCTTGTTTTAAACATTTTTTTTTATTTTTTATTTTTGCTAGGAAAAATTGGGTGTCAAATTAACATACGAGTGGTTTATAGGAAACTTACCTAAGCGATAACTAAAAGCTTGCAAAAGAATATGCGATGTTCTCATTTAAAAGAATACACTGAAAATACTTGGACGAGTTTCTAGTATCTGGATTTATAAGTAAGGCATAGGAGCACCATGCCACGGCATTATGTGTGGGAACCCCAACTAACCTACACAAAAAAAAAAAGATCTTAATGAAGCAATAATAAAAATGAATAGAAATAAAATAATCTTTCATTGTGATATCGGATTCGTTTGTCATTATAATATGTTGTAAAATCCAATGAGAATAGCATCAATACCAATTTATCTGCACACATATCCAATAACTACTTTCAAAAGATATAACAACAGATTCTAACTAAAAAAGAAGTCGTATAGTTTTCTACATAAAAGTGGAATGCTAGGATTGTATTAAAACAAATGAAACATCAAATATAGGTAATGTAGCATAAACATATGACTAAAGAACGATTTGGTAAAATTGATATTTCAAATATGAATTGGAGAGACTTTCTTTTATTCAAAAGTTATTATTTCTATGATTTTGAAAAAACAATATGTAAGGCATGGGATTAAAAACGCACGGTGATGAAAGAGATGTAGATTGACAGACTTAGAATAAAACAGAGGGAACAAATAAAAAACTAATGAGGATCCAGGTGAATTGAAGAGGAAAAGATCCTAAATAAAAAATCAGTTAAATACACTAAAAATCTTTGATAGCTAAACATATTGATTTTAACTTTGAAAAGAAAAATTCCAATCTAAAAAATGTTCGAGTTGGATTACTAGTTTGATTTATACATTTAGGGAATGAATGTTCTGATGTTCTATATACAATAACAAGAAGTCTAAAATATGATTCAAATAAAAGTCCAAAGGTGATATTAAACATGAGAAAAAAAAATTAATTCCAAAAATGAAATACATAAAAGGTATTAAATTTAGGTTATAAATCTCGTGTCTTTAATTTTATAAAATTGTACTAAGAGATATTTTTTGGGACTTCAGATCTTCTTTATAATTAGATGTGATATATATATATATATATATATATATATATAGAGAGAGAGAGAGAGAGAGAGAGAGAGAGAGAGACGTACGTACGAAGTAAGTTAAGTTTAGGTTAGGTTTTTAGTTTTTTAAGGTAAGGTAGTACGTA
>NW_006500031.1:842355-852665 GCF_000471905.2 Amborella trichopoda
AGAGAGAGAGAGAGACCTGCAAGAAATTTGGTGGTATTTTTTTTTGAAGAGTGCATCCATGGAAAGAAGAAGGTAAATAATGAAATTCCTCGTAATTGGGTAATGAAGGAAATCAACAACTGAGATATTGTGGTTCGAACTAAGAATAAAATGAAGAAGATGTGATGGAGTAGAGAGTCCTGTGAGTTGTAATTTATAGAAACATAAGAAAGGGACGGTTACAATGTTTATTTTGGAAGGATGAAATATTTAGAAAAAAACCAATTATTAAGGGAAAAAAATCGGGGTACGTGTATGGCATGCAAATAGACAATAACTGAAATATATTAGAAAGACTTGAATTTAAAAAAGTAAAGAAAAAAAATATACGTGCATTGAAGTAATTGAAATTAAGTCCTAAGAAAAATTATTTCTAAGACAAATTAAGATAAATACAAGTGTTTTTATATTTAGTTAACTCTTGCCTTTTCATTATCTATAATTCCATAAGGTTAGGGAATAACTAGTAAGTATTGCTGGTGATGATTATTGAGTAAGTGTGCCCATATAATGAAGAAGATGATAAAATTCATTATAGTTTAGGTGAAGAAGGAAACCAACCACAGGCATACTGCACTTATAAGTTCATGTAATGCAGATGGTCATGATTGTTTAGAGAGTTTTGCATAATGATGACTTTTAAAACATATCAAAGGGGTGCTTAAACACCATATTTGTTTTTGAATAAAGTAATATTTAGGCAAAATTAATTACTTAGGAGTCGCAATGTACATAACCAATATTCAAATGATGTTAGCAAGTTGGTGTTTTTTTTTAAAAAAAATGAAATGTAGCTTTGTGAAAATAATTGTATGAGAGTAGTAAAACTCAAACTAGCGCTCTACATAGCATCCTAAGCCCCTCAAGTCATTAGACATATTTATTTATGTAGCTGACTTATTCATAAACAATCATCCTCAAAGACTTTTAATAGTTAATAAAAATCCTAAAAATAATCTAAAGACAGAGCATTGCAACCCATCATGAATATTTTAAAAGATGACCAAAAATTAATAACTTAAAGTTCTATAAGAAAATGAGATAGGTTATAGGCGTTAAACAATCAAATAAAGCTGCACCTCAAAATTTCACTAGAAAAGGTTGTTTCGATGTTGAAAAACCCTCAAACTGATCATCTTGAGATTTATAGGTGTGAAATTTGGGAAATAGAGCATCTTGTAAGTGTATTATTTGGACCATCCATTTTCTAGATTTTCAAGTATCTATAGATTTGTTCAATCTATTTGAAGCTTTAAATTTTATAATTAGAGATAAAATAAAATTTCAAGCCATCACAAATATTTTTGTTACTGAAAAATCATTTTTTGAAATTATTTAGAGGAGTACGCTTTACTATTATTATTTAGGGCCTCAATCTTATACAAACCATGCCCATAAGAAAAACATTTTTTTTTTTTACTTTAATATTTAAGTTTAGATACAGACTAGTCCATAGGTGACTGATATTGGAACACACGTGCAACGATGGTAATATTAGTACAAGTAGTTGGAAAAAGCTTCCATAATATTGGTATGACAACAGTTTTACATAAGTTGAAAAAACCTTCTATATTTTTTCTATATGAACAATACTTTTTAATTAGTTGGTGTGGTCTATGGAAGAAGGGTAGTGTTTATTTGGGCCTTCTAAAACACCACAGGTATGAATAGTTGGGTGTAGGATGGCGAATAGTATTTACTATTTACTTTACAATTGATGGTGCAACGTTAGAATATCGAACCATGTTATAAGGATACGGTTAGCATGCCACCCAGCCCGCACATGTAGAAATGTGGGTTTGGCAACAAATATATATTTTAAATTAAGTTAATCCTAATTTTTAGGAGTACATAATCTTTAACATGGAGATCATGAATGTGAAAAAAGAAAAACAAAAAAAAAAATTTGACACTTAGAAATAATAATTATATTAAATGAACATTGAGCCGTTAGTTACAATTGTTTTTAAATGGACAGCCTATTTGCATCTATCTTTAAACTGAATGGCTTGATCAAGCGAGACACTCGCCGTTTGATCTTAGATCCGACGACTCAAAGTATTTTATTTTTAATTTTTTTTATACGAATTGTATGAATATGAAATTTGGTATGTGACATCTTATCATTAGGACGCACCTATAAAAAATATTCAAAATAATTTTTCGATAAAATATAATAACCAATCTACCCCTTGAAGATTTAAGGGGTATTTTGGTCATTTATTTTATTGAAAATATTTTTTTTATATATTTTTTGCTAGTGCGAGTTTAATAGAGGAATGGACGTCCAAAATTTGGTATCAATATAATTTATAGAAAAAATTAAAAATAAAATAACGCAGAGACATGACATTGTGATTGGGGCAATCTTGGCCCTCCATTCAAAATGGACGGTTGGATAAAAGGACGATAGAATTTCTATGCTGTAAGAGGAGCATAGAAAGCTTGCCCTTTGCATCAACCATATTGTTTCTATACCAAATTTTTATGAAGCCACTAGATTCGGACTACCTATTTCTATTTTTGGGGCAAATGGAGAACCACACCTTTGAATTGCCCTTAGCACAGAAATTTCCCAATCATGGAGTGAATCGAAAGTGCGACGTTCGGATCACTTTATATTTGGAATTCTTTTATAAGAAGCAAACCGCTTTGAAAATACATCACTAAGCCGTACAAAACTCGTAACTTCAAACCATACCATACTTTACATTTGTTTTGTATATGGGCCGGTTTGACGTTGGGACTTTTGAACTTCCTCACTCTACTTTTTCTTTGTTTGCTTTATGCTATTCGAAAATGCTCTTTCAAATCGCATAATTCGTATTTCAGGGTTTAAAACTCCCGTCGCTCTTATGCTAGTGGTCAAATTCTTCTCGACTCTTTGCTCATGAAGTAGGTATTGGATCTTACAAGATGTTTGACTGTGAGCATAATAGCGAATGGGGCTTCTAAACCATGGAATATGGAATATGTAATCCGGAAGTGGCATTCTTGAACCGCATAAACTCGCAACTTCAAACGGGTCCCTAAGCAAAACAAATGTAAAATATAGAG
Organism: Amborella trichopoda; assembly: GCF_000471905.2. The sequence continues at coordinate 845,452 of NW_006500031.1, forward strand.
CAGTTTGAAGAACCGAATTTCGAATTGCTTACTGCTGTATGTTTTTAAATTTCAATAAGTGGTTCAAGAGAAGCAAGTTCGAAGTGCTCCATACTTAAAAAGATTTTCAAGCATGGAGTGATCCGAAGGTTGTACTTTCCATATTTGGGAAATTATTACACCCGGGGCAGTTCGAAAGTGCGACTTTTAAATAACACATAAATACATGACGATTGGGTAGTTCGAATTGTGCGACTTCTGAATAACGCATAAATACGTGACTGAGTGTAGTAGTTTCATGCTTCCCAATTCATACACAAAATTGAAAATCTTGAAAAAATTGATTGACTCTAAGTTAGTCCTTTCAAACTTCGCGTAAATTTGAACTAAAATAAGACAAAATCACCCCCTCCCCTGTAGGGGTGGCAATGGACCCGACCAGTCTTGTGACCCAACGGGTTGGACTCGACCTTGGTCGGGTATGGATCTAATTTTTGGATCTGACGGACCAAGTCCAGATCCAAAACCTGGACTTGAACACTATTTGGCTTCGGGTCCGGGTCCAGCCAAACCCGACCCGTACCTGTAAACTGTTGGAGATAAAATACTCTACTTTAAGCCCTATTCATTTGGGTTCATTAAGGATCGTATACAATAAGAATTTGTAGTAATCTTTAGCTATTAAACGGCAAATCAGATGACTTGAAATCTAATGGTGGGTGATTGTGTCCTTGTTGCCAATAATATGGGTATATGATAGTAAAAAAAAAGGACAAAAAAAAAGAAAAAAAAATAAAAAGCCATAGTTGTAGGGTGGCGATGGACCCGACCAAACACGAGACCCAATGAGTAGACCCGGGACGTGATGGGCATAGGTATGAGTCCAATTTTTGGATTCGACAGGTCAATTTTGAGTAAAACACCTGGATCCGAATACTACTTGGGTATGAGTCCGAGTCTAGTCGAACCTGACCCGTACCCGACCCGTTGCCACCCCTACTCCCTTAACACTCTCTCTTTTCGCCGTGTCTTAACGGCTAAGGTCTTCACTGCTTTCATGCCGGAAAGGCCCATAGATATGGCATAAATTATCATAAGCACCCTTAGGTTTTCACTCTTGGCATTCCCACTAAGGAAAATAGCGAGATTACCCATGTTCTAGCTAATTGTGGCTTTTTGGGCCTGGATCAGGGTCTGGCCGAACGTTGACCCAACCCGACACATTGCCACCCTTATAATTGCCATACCTATTTCTCAGGTTAAAGGGGTATGAATTTTCTTCTAATTCCAAACTGGACCACTACATTTAACTCAATTCGGAAGGAAGTAATGCCATGGCCTTAAGCTGAAACTTTGAAACTATAGTGACAACGTTGAGAATAACCACCATAGGTGGTAATGTTTTAAAGTATGTGGGCGAACATGCAAAGCTAAAACAAGGTGCTCTTGCCTTACCATGAGACAAAAACTTTAGAAACCTGCACATAAAATTTTATGGTGCACAATGGGGCATCCTCTGTAGTTACTGTTGATTACAAAACTGAATACAACTGATCTGTGTTGTTTGTCATTAACATATCATTAATAACCGATAAGCAGCGCCGTGGCTACCTGTTATGAATACACAAATATATGGAGTCCATTCCTTTGAACCAAAACTCAGCACTTGTGTTTGCGGTGGTGCTTTTTTCGAACAGGTGTTTTAAAAATCAACGACCCGATTTGGAATCGGGCGATTCGAATTGAGTATCGTCCAACCCGTGCCAGATCCAACGAAAAGACGGGATCGGCCGGCCAAATCTCGGTATTAAACCGAGTGTTGCTTACGTCATGGAGTACTTATGTTTCATTTTTGGAGTCTCCCGCTTACGTCATGGACTACCACGTTCGTACTTCTTTTTCATTTTTCTTCTTCTGTTTCATTTGTGGAGTCTCCTACTTACGTCATGGACTGTCACGTTCGTACTTCTGTTTCATTTTTGAAGTGTCCGGCTTACATCATGGACTTCTGTTTCATTTTTGGAGTCTCATGCTTATGTCATGGACTGCCACGTTCGTACTTTTGTTTCATTTTTGGAGTCTCCTGCTTACGTCATGGACTTATGTTTCATTTTTGGAGTCTCTTGCTTACGTCATGGACTGCCACGTTCGTACTTCTGTTTCATTTTTGGAGTCTCCTGCTTACGTTTGGACTTCTGTTTCATTTTTGGAGTCTCCTGCTTACGTTTGGACTTCTGTTTCATTTTTGGAGTCTCCTGCTTACGTTTGGACTTCTGTTTCATTTTTGGAGTCTCCTGCTTACGTCATGGACTGCCACGTTCGTACTTCTGTTTCATTTTTGGAGTCTCCTGCTTACGTCTGGACTTCTGTTTCATTTTTGGAGTCTCTTGCTTACGTCTGGACTTCTGTTTCATTTTTGGAGTCTCCTGCTTATGTCATGGACTACCACGTTCACACTTATGTTTCATTTTTGGAGTCTCCTGCTTACATCATGGACTGCCATGTTCGTAGGTCTGTTTCATTTTTTTTATGTTCGTACTTATGTTTCATTTTTGGAGTCTTATGATTATGTCATGGACTGCCACGTTCGTACTTCTGTTTCACTTTTTTTACGTTCGTACTTCTGTTTCATTTTTGGAGTCTCCTACTTACGTCATGGACAGCCACGTTCATACTTATGTTTCATTTTTTTGTAGTCTCTTGTCTCTTGTTTCATTTTTGGAGTCTCCTGCTTTACGTCATGGACGTCTGTTTCATTTTTTTTTGTAGTCTCTTGTTTCTTCTGTTTCATTTTTGGAGTCTCTGCTTTACGTCATGGACTGCCACATTTTTGGAGTCTCCTGTTTCATCTGTTTCATTTTTGGAGTCTCCTGCTTTACGTCATGGACTTCTATTTCATTTTTTTTTTTGTAGTCTCCTTATTCTTCTGTTTCATCTTTGGAGTCTCCTGCTTACGTCATGGACCTGTTTCATTTTCACATTTTTTGAGTCTTCTGCTTTATGTCATGGACTGCCACGTTCGTACTTCTGTTTTTGGAGTCTCCTGTTTCTTCTGTTTCATTTTTGGAGTCTCCTGCTTTACGTCTGACTGCCACGTTCGTACTTCTGCTTTTGGAGTCTCATGTTTCTTCTATTTCATTTTTGGAGTCTCCTGCTTTACGTCTAACTACCACGTTCATACTTCTATTTTTGGAGTCTCCTGTTTTTTCTGTTTCATTTTTGGAGTCCCCTGCTTTACGTCATGGACTTTTGTTTCATTTTTGTTTGTAGTCTCCTGTTTCTTCTATTTCATTTTTGGAGTCTCCTGCTTACGTCATGGACTGCCACATTCGTACTTCTGTTTCATTTTTTTGTAGGCTCCTGTTTCTTCTGTTTCATTTTTGGAGTCTCCTGCTTTACGTCATGGACTTCTGTTTCATTTTTTTTTGTAGTCTCGTATCTTCTGTTTCATTTTTGGAGTCTCCTGCTTTACGTCATGGACTGCCACGTTCGTACTTCTCTTTTTGGAGTCTCTTGTTTCCTCTGTTTCATTTTTGGAGTCTCCTGCTTTACGACATGGACTTCTATTTCATTTTTTTTGTAGTCTCCTGTTTCATTTTTGGAGTCTCCTGCTTTACGTCATGGACTTCTATTTCATTTTTTTTTGTAGTTTCATTTTCACATTTTTGGTTCGTACTTTTGTTTTTGGAGTCTCCTGTTTCTTCTGTTTCATTTTTGGAGTCTCCTATTTTACGTCTGACTTTTGGAGTCTCCTGTTTTACGTCTGACTGCCACGTTCGTACTTCTGTTTTTGGAGTCTCCTGTTTCTTTTGCGTCATTTTTGGAGTCTCCTGCTTTACGTCATGGACTGCCACGTTCGTACTTCTATTTCATTTTTTTTCTTCTGTTTCATTTTTGGAGTCTTTGGAGTCTCCTGTTTTACGTCTGACTTTTGGAGTCTCCAGTTTTACGTCTGACTGCCACGTTCGTACTTTTGTTTTTGGAGTCTCTTGTTTTTTCTGTTTCATTTTTGGAGTCTCCTGCTTTACGTCATGGACTGCCACGTTCGTACTTCTGTTTCATTTTTTTTTATGTCTGTTTCATTTTTCTTCTTTTGTTTTACTTTTGTTTCATTTTTTTTACTTCTGTTTCATTTTTTTTCTTCTGTTTCATTTTTTTCTTCTGTTTCATTTTTGGAGTCTCCTGCTTACGTCATGGACTGCCACGTTCGTACTTATGTTTCTTTTTTTTTTCTTTTTTTCAAAATTACAAGAACCTCATCTTTTTGTTGGGAAAGTACAATTGGCGAGCCTTCATCAAAGGCCACGTGGCACCACGCATCTGCAACAGGTTTTCTCAGCACGCGTTGCATATGACAACCAACCATGCAAGCCCAAGGCTTTTATTAAGCCTTGCTCTTCCTAAATTCCCCCAATGTGAGACTTGCTCCATCCCTTAGCGCTCCAAAATAACGCGTAGTTTTCACCAGGTGATGTTGCATAATTATAAATATTTTTAATACTATAAATAAACAAATTCTATTTAATTATTTAATGATATTTATTCCTTTTTTTTTTTTATAATGTACAAAAAATAAAAGTACATAGAGTGAAGTTTTAATTGCATATAATTACATAAAGAAATTCTATTTAATTCATTCACAAAAATTAGTGTAATTATATTAAAAGTTGTATTGTTTATTTATCTTAATAACTTGTTAAACTTATGTCAGTATAATCATATGAATATGATCACATTAAAATTTACAAGGAAATTTATTTTGTTTTTAATCATATGATATGGAAGCATTTTCTCATAATTTTTTATCGTGTTTATTATTATATTACAATTATACATTGATAATCAAATCTTGTATTTTATTTATTAATTTATTTATATTCTAAATTTTGTAATACATTATTTTTTCTTATAATTATAAATAAGATTTTTTAAATTAGATGATTTATAAGACATTGTAGATTATTTTTTATTTGTATAATAAAATAATTATGAATATAAAGTTATAAACCAACACCTTCAATTTCAATATATACTATTATACTTAGTTAGGTTGTAATAATTTTGGATGAGTAAAACGAAATAATAAATGTTTGATACTAATTTCACTTTATTTGTATAGTAAAATGATGATAAAATAATAAAATACAAACCAATAATTCTAATTTTACTGTATAATATTGTATTTCGTTATGTTTTAATAAATGTTTGATGAAATCTTCATACAGGGAAAAAACATCTCAATATTAACTTATTGATATAAAAAACTAAAAGTTATTAATATAGTACCCTCATTTCTTATTGGATTTCTAGAAAACAGTATTTATAATGATTTTTAATAATTTTTTGGAATTTTTTTAAGGCCGAATCCAACCGATTTGGCCGATTCCCGACCCGAAACGCCGATTCATCAAACCGAATGGGTTTTTGGGGTGCCCGATCCGTGGCACCGATCCATTTTTTAAACCACTACTTCGAACAAAAACTTGGCCCTGTTGTCGGGATTTTAATTATGATAACAAAAAAGAGTAATGGGAGGTGAAATCATTATGGTATTTGCATGCTTATATAGTAATATGTTTTGTAATGAAATTTTCGAATGTGAATGCTCGGCGAAATATATCTCATCTGTCTATTTCGAGTTTTTTTCTTTTTTTGATTGATTAACGGTGGGAATGGAGGGCAGGACATTATGTTGGAGCACCCGCCCCCTTAACCACCAGTGCTGCGCTGCCATTCCCTCGTTTTATCATCCATTGGTTAAGATGAAAGGAGACTCTTGAGGATTTCTACGGGTGAGAAAATGTAAAAATCATCCATGCTTGCTACCCCTTGAAAATGTAACTCAATTGAATGTTGTGCATCATGACTTGAGAGACGGATAAGATGCATCTGGGCACACTGTTCTTACAAGTATGTTTCATGTTTGATAAAATCGTTACCAATTACAGGTTTGCTTACTGTGAATCGCTACATTTTTGGCTGTGATGCTCTCAATGAATAGTGCAAATATATTACGGACGGGGGAAATGTCATTTTGAATTTTGTTGGGGGCATTTATTAGTATTTTAGTTTAGTAGAAGTTTGTTCAAGGTTAAGTACACGCACGCTGGTAAAACCATGACAGGCAAAACCAACGCATACATTAAAACTCCTCTCTCTTAGATGATACATGCAATAAAACACGCACTCTCTCTCCCCTATGGATTCCCCTCGATTTGGTTCTTTGTATTTGTCAACCATACCTCATAATAACTCTGATTTTCCAGCAGTTGATTCTCTCTCTCTCTCTACCTTTTTTTAAACATGAAGCTCTTAAGCCTATAAAATACCTTGAATTTGCTTATGTTTTGAATCAGAACTGTGTTAGCAAGAAGACAATGGGGCGAGTAAAGCTTCAAATGAAAAAGATAGAGAACACCACAAACAGGCAAGTAACCTACTCAAAGAGAAGGAGCGGCCTCATCAAGAAGGCCTACGAGCTCTCTGTTCTATGTGACATTGATATCGCTCTCGTCCTGTTCTCACAACTTGGAAAGCTCAGTGTTTTTTCCGGGAAAAACAGGTTACAAAACAAACCCTTCTCTGTCTGTGTTAACTCTTAACATTTAGCGTGATCAGGACTCGATCTAGTGTCCTTGTTCCTTTTTTGTGAGTGTGCCAGCATTTTTTTTCAGGATTGAAGAAGTTTTTGCTCGATATATGAGACATCCTGCACATGAACGAGGGAGGTAAGTGTTTAAGAATTGATGATGAGTTCTCTTTGTTTCTAATTTCCATCTCTTATTTGGTTCTCATGTTTCCTGTTCTCTTTATTCTGAATTGGTTTTATTTGTTGTGCCTTTGTATTTCCTCTGCAACTTCAAAAGCCTTCAACAGGAACAAGTAAGTAGCTGCATGTTGTGTTGGATATGTGTATTGAAACTGGTAGTTTTCTTTTAAGCCTTGAGTCACACTGTAACTTTAATGATTTGACCGACTCTCTAAAACAGCGTATCCTAGAAGACCTCAAGAAGTTGAGGTCTAAAGATGATCTAGCCTATCCGCAAAGCGGGTAACTTTCTTTCTATCCCTCTTTATATTTAATGAAATACACATCATTGTAGTATAAGGAAACCATATATATATATATATATATATATATATATATATGTAGTGTAGTTGGTTGTATAGACGTACGTACGTACCTTAAACTAACTAACTAAAGTTAAGACGTACCTTAACCTTAACTAAAGTAA
>NW_006500031.1:870407-899159 GCF_000471905.2 Amborella trichopoda
TAGCTATAGCTATAATTAATAGTATAAGTTAGTAGCTCACGGCTGTCAGATCTTTCATTGCGTGGTTCAAAATTCATATCACTATTTTACTTTTTATCTTTTTTCTATAAATAAGATTAATACGAAATTTTGGGTTTATATATCTAACTCTATTGTGCACCATATAAAAATATAAGACAATTACTTTGAATAATTTAAAAGGATCAAATTACCCCAATAATTTTTCAGGGGTATTTCGATCCGTTTATATTTTAGAAAATATTTTTTTGTTGTGCGCCCTATTTTTTTTTAATACACACATCCAAAATTTTGTCACGATCTGATTTCTAAAAAAAAGATTAAAATTCATATAGTAATATGAAAATTGAACCACACAATGAAGATATGATGGCTTTGAGCTATTAGTAATTTACCGTTTGTACAAAGAGGTAATAATCATTTTTGTTCCTTAAATTTCAAAAAGGGTGGTTATAAGAGTGTCATTAATTAGACACAAATGGTAAAGTTTATATAAAGTCAAGGCTCTAAACAATCAGATTAGAGCCCACGTCAAAAATTTCACTAGAAGAGGTTGTTTTAATGCTTAAATGTCTTTAAATTGATCATCTCGACATCAAGATGCATGGACATGAAATCGATCATCTCGACATCAAGATGCATGGACATGAAATCGATCATCTCGACATCAAGATGCATGGACATGAAATCGACGATCCGAATTGGGTATCGCTTAAGCTGTTCTAGATCCTAGAAAAACACGAGATTATCATTTTATTATGCAACATAACATCACGGTTCATTGGCCTTGTTGAGGTCACATAATTTATTGCATACGTCACCCCACTCCCCAACAACCATTTGATATTAATGTTGTTGCAACTTATTTTTATATGGCTTTTGCGTCTCACAAATGTGGGACAATTCTCATAGCCCAATTGTAACATTGAATGAGCATATAGATTAATACTTAGGTAGGGATGGTTGGGCCCTCAATAAGAGGGGTATGCACCCTACATTAAATTACATGATAAAAAAATAAATAAAATTATTAAAAATAATAATTGGGTGATAGGACCCTCCACCCTTATCTTTTACCAAAAAAATTTAAATTTACTTGCCGAAAAATCGAAATAAAGAGACTAATACTATTAGGCTATTATCTCATGGGATATTTTATTATATGATTAATATTAGACTATTAGCAAATTAGAATTAAAAAAATAGTACTAGCTTTTAGGATATTAATAAAACAAAAAATAATACTAATATTAGTTTATTAGATATTTAAAAAAATATTAGTTTATGGGATATTTTAAGAGAGAAAAATAACACTAACTTATACCACTTAAGAATTTATTTTTAAGTTACTTTATAAACTACCCCACATTGTAAGTATGAATTTATTTTTAAATTTTTATTAAAATATGATTGTAGATTTATATTTTAAAATTCTATATTTTGATCCACACTAATTATTATATATTGATTTGTTTATCTGTGAGAGTCATACCCATGTTTTTTCAATCACATTTATTATAATATTGTACTTAATAATTATACTAATTACAATGATAACCAAGTCTAATATTTTATTTATTAATTTATTTACATTATAAATTATACAATCTATTATTTTTTGTTATAGTTGTAAATTAGATTTTGTAAATTAGATGATATTATAAAACAAATTTCAAATTTATTCTTATTTATATAGTAAAATGATGATAAAATTAAAAACTACAAACCAATAATAAAAACTACAAACCAATAATTCTAATTTCAATGTATAATATTGTATTTAGTTAGGTTTTAATAAATGTTTGATAAGAATCTTCATACAGAGAAAGAACATCTTAATATTTACATATTGATGCAAAAAAAAAAATTTATTAATTTAGTACCCTCATTTATAATTGGATTTTTAAAAAACAACATTTATAATTATTTTTAATAAATTTTTTGAATTTTTTTAAGGTCGAATTCGACCAATTCCTGATCTGAAACGCCGATTCACCGATCTGGATGGGTTTTTGAAGTGCCCGATCCTGGGTACCGATCCGTTTTTTAAACCACTGGTATAATACCAATAGCCCATATTGAATATGAGCCTATCAGAAGGTCACGACTGCATTCATATTTGAATTTTAATGTTTTTTCTGCGAATCTAAATCACATAAAATTTAGGATGTCTACTATTTTCATCAAGGCATACATAATACAAATATTAAAGAAATTATTCACAAAAAATTAAAATGATTAAAGTACCCTAAAAAGTTTAAGGGTACTTTAGTATATTTAATTTTTGTGAATTATTTTTTTGATATTTTTATTTGATTCGCCTATTTTTTAATAATAGATCACAATCATTCCTTAAATTTTAAACTGGGTAGTTGTAAGAGTGTCTTAATAGAAACAAAGTTGCAAAAAAACTTCTTACACTTCGTGACTCACCCCAGGTCATCCAATTTGATATCTAATGAGTGGAAATGATTGTAACCTCAATGTGCAAAAGATAAATGGCCTCTATGTAGATAATCCCATATATATATATATATATATGAAGCATATATGCAATACCTATAGAAAAAAATGAACAGTATTTTTGCCCATAGGTGCATCGCCATCCGAAAAAATCGGGCGGCATGCTTTTTTCATTCTTCACGGATCTAATTGGTCCATGACAGTACCGTCACGGACATACTAGGTTCGTGGCGGTAAAAAAAATATGCAGAATCACAATGGGTCCGTTCAATGGACTGTCACGAACATATCAAGTCTGTGATGGCAGCGAAACGCTATTGCACTTCGCCTATAGGTGTATGGATATGGAAAAAAACAGATTTTAAATCCAAAAAATAGTACATCTTGCAACACGTTATCAAGAATTCATTTTCAAGATTTTTATGTGTTTTTAGATATGCTTGATTTGAACTATTTTTGGATATTAAAATGTTATAATTAAAGATGAAAATAGATTCTTGCGCCATCTGAAAAATTTTCAATACTAAAATTATATCTTATGACAAAGTTTAGAGGTGCACACTACTTTGATTGTATAACATGAAAATTTATTTTTGCATACGAAGTTTTTATTGTACTTACCTCGTTTGAATGCTTTGTTTCCATTTGTTGGGTTCCTTGTGCCTGTCTTAAAGCAGCTCAAATAGTATGAACTCACAGATCGAGGTATTATTTACACTATTGATCCTTTATTTCCTTGCCTTTACAATCTTTTAATTCTTGTTCCATCCTACTTATTTTTCTTACGAGAATCAATTAATATGGAAATTTCAGGAGCTTCAGCAGGAGATTAATAGAGCCCAATGTCAATTGGAGGATGCACAAAAAAAATTAAGGTACCCCTAACTGATAGATAACCAAATTATTAACCAAACTTTAATTGAATAGTAGTTATAGCAAAAAGCTTTTTATATCTTTATCTTTTTATTTTCAGCATTTTTCAGGGCGAACCCATCAATATAACTTCACAAGCAGAGGCAGAATACCATGAGCATATGCTTCTAGAAGCACTCGGTCGAGTGAACAATCGCAGAGTAAGATCTCAATATACATGACAAATTCATCAACCATTATTTGTTCCTTTTAGGCTGCTGAAAAAGGAATCTATTCTAAATTATATTTGTTCAAATTATGCAGAGAAATTCATCAACCATTATTTGTTCCTTTTAGGCTGCTGAAAAAGGAATCTATTCTAAATTATATTTGTTCAAATTATGCAGAGAGATTTGGAAGGAGTTCGGCTTGGACCACCAAACAACCCAACCAATTTACATGTAAATGTTTCTAAAGCAATAAATCTAAATAATAGAATAGCTGCCTTTTCTTTTATTTTCTTTTGCGTGTTATAAAATAGTAGCCTTTTATTCTATAATTGGGCTGATTTGCTTGATTCTTGAGGAAAAAAGAAAACGCGGACGTATTTTCATGGAGAGAGTTCAAATGCTAATGCGTACTTAGCAACTGATTCGAACAACACTTCAGATCAGTTTACACAGAGGTAAACAAACTCCCCACCTCAAAATGCCATGGATTTCAATTCCCTCCTCTCCCTGAGGGATTTTTTATAAATAATTGAGAAATAAATGTCTTGTTAAATAATAGAATTAGGAAAAACTTATGGCAAAGTACCGGTTCAAGATTGTTATTTAAAACGTCCATCTATTCTATATTGCCAAAAAAGATGTTCTACTCTCGAAGTAGAGTATCTTTTTACTCTCTCAAATAAAACCCCACCTAGAATTAACTTTTTGGACTTCAAATTTTAGAGATGTAGCCCTTCAACCGATAGATTAACAACCTCATTAGAAAAATAATAATTCTATTCGTACCTTTTGTGTGCTTGGAAAAAAAAAGTATCGAGATTGATTAGAGAGCATCCAATTTTTAGATGGTGAGAACTAAGTGTTAGAAAACACAAATTTCAATCTTTTTCTTTTATAATAACATCTAGTAATTTTTTAGTAGTTTCCAAAATCTCAGATTGCAAATATCCCCCCAAGTGGCTATTCTGACCTGAGAGTAGAAGCTTAAGTGCTCTTCTATATGCTATGTTGAAGTTTTGTATTATTCTTATTTATTTCGAAACTACCTCCTGTTTGGAACTTCAAGTGTAGAGCTGAAATATACTCTCAATATTTTTTTATATCAAAGCGATCCGGTTTCAAGTACCCGAAACCATTTTTCATGTCAAAGCTGGGTTAGATTGTGCTTAGAAAATGTGTGCCGGATCTAGAGATTGGACTTCCAAACCTAGCACACTTGCAAATTCTTTTTTGAAACATGATGGGTAAATAATGAACCGATCGCCATTCAATTTTTTTTGGTGAAATCATTGGTTCAAAGCTTGGAGTTCAAAAACCTACTATACTTTCAATTTTTGAAGAAATGGTGGCTTTACAACTTGAAGTTCCAAAACCAGCATTTCACGTCAAAAAAATTTGTATGCCCAGTTTGAAACTCCAATGTCTAGACCAACGCAATTTTTGTTTTGGGTGAGGAAGTTCCAGTATTAAAACTAGATTTCACTTGAAAAGTGGGTTCGGAACATGAGCTTTCGAATCTTTTTTCTAAAAAAAAAACATATAAAAGAAAACATTTTACAAAAAAACCCCAAGACTACACTTTCTAAACTTACCCCAATCTAACTTTTTTTCTCACATTTTCCCCCAAAATACAAATACCCCCAACCAAACAAAAAATCCTAAACTACCCTCCCTTAATTTTACCTTCCCCGGTCTCTCTTATTTATCCCACCAAAATAGGGGCTCCGACACTATGTACGTGTGGTCCAGCAGTAGGGCTCTGGCATTGTGTAAAGTACAGTCCGGCAGTAGGCTTCGACACTGTGTAAACTGCGGTCTGGCAGCATGGGTCCGGTACTATGTAAAATGCAGTGTCGCAGTTGCAAAGGGCGGTTCGACAGTAGATGTTATTGGATTCTAAGACTCCTGTACTATGTAAATGCTGGTCAGGTAGTACCCAATTTCGGTCCTGTAGTTGTCTTATGGCGGTCCGACAGTACTCAGTTTCGGTCCAGTAGTTATCACATGGCGGTCCGGCACTTGCGCGCTCTGACAATGTGATAGTGCGCTTCGGCAATATGCTTCTGGGTCTAAAAGTCAATGTCAAATCCAGCCAAAATGATTTTTATGTACGGGAAGCGCATTGCTGTCTAAAAAATTGAATTTTTTCCCTTGGGGGATATTTGCATAGAAAGTTTGTTTTGAGGAAAAAAGTGTGAAAAATAATTAAGTTGGGGTAAGTTGCATAGAAAGTGTGGTCTTGCGGGTTTTTTGTCATTCCGTAAAATAAAATCACTTCGAACTTGAAGGTCCAGATAGGGATATTTTTAGAAAAAATAAAAAAATCCAAAAAAAGTGAGACTTCAATGTAGAATATAAAATGAGAGTCGTTTTCTAAAATGTCAATCTTTTGCTATGACTTACTTATTATTTCCCTTAGAATAAAACATGAAGAACATAATAATGAGCACACAAAAAAAAGCGCTGCTCTTTTTTTTCTTTTTCATTTTTTCTTTTTTTTTTTTTGACAAGAGAATGGTATAAAATTTTCCGTGCAGGGATAATAAAGATGACCCAAAAAAAAAAAAAAAAGAGCATGCATGGTCTAGATAATCTTCTTCTAGTAACTGAAAAAATTTATTTACAGGAACCATCCACAATCAACTTCACACGGCTCATCTGTGTATTCTAATATGATGAATATTATTAGAATGAACCTGGCTGATCAGGTTCGGTTGAACAATGCGAACAATGCTGAAGCCGGTGAAAATTTTGCTGAAGTTGATAATGCAACATCTCGCCGCCCTGAAACTTATACTGCTGCAACACCTGCTATTCATCCTCCAGAGACATCAAGCCCAAATAAAATGAAGGGGGTAGGGTCTTTTATTGGACGCAATTCACCTGTTTCTATATACGGGTGGGAATGGCTCGAGTCGGTCCTGGTCGACGCCGACCCCACCTGACCTAACTAGTTATAAGTTGAACTTAGGCCTGACACGGCCCGGATTGGGTCGATTGGATCGGTTGTCCAGGTCTATAAATAAGAAAAATATAAAAATATTATATAAATATGTTTTATAAAACACCCTTTATTTTAAGGAAAAAGTTTATATATAGCCGAGGCTCTAAACAATCAAATTAGAGCGCACCGCATAATTTTCATTAAAAAAAGTTGTTTTGATGCCCAAAATCCTCAAATTGATCAATCAAGATGTATGGGTATGAGAAAAAAAATAGATTTCAAGATTTGGAAATAGTGCACCTTGCAATGCATTGTTTTGACCGTCAATTTTAAGATTTTTCTAGTTTTCGTAGATCCGCTCGATCTATACAATTTTTAAGCTTGAACTTTTATAGTTAGAGATTAAAATATATTTTAAGGCTTTAACAAAGATTTCCAGCAATGCAACCTTGTCGACACTATTTGAAGGTGCGCTTCACTCTCATTGTTTAGAGCAAACCACATCCTTATTTTATTATGTATTTATAGTAGTATACACTTAGCCAGGCCAGCTCGTTAACCGCAAACCATACCTAACCTGACTTGATAAGTTCTAAACTAGACCTGGTCTCTCAAGGTCAAATGGACCCAGACCTGACCCATTGGGTCCAAAAAAATTTAGGTCCAGACTCGGACCTTGTCAGGTTGACCCGTCGAGTCCAAAATTAAGATCCCGACTCAGATCCTAACCTAGTCAAGTCAATCCGTCGCCACAAGTCGCATACAAATGGATAAACTGGGGTACCATATGTTAACTTTGTTCATTCAATAAAACTAGGAAAATTTAGAAAAATGATATTGGAAATAAATTACTTAATATTTTAACTATATCATTTAATCTAATTTCAAAGATATGACAAAAATACATATGCCTAGTTGAGAATGAGTAAAATGTTTAATAGTTGATAAGTTAATTTTTTTTTATAAATTTGAAATGGGAAAATGTGGACAAGTTATTTTATTCATTGGGGATTGTGTAAGCTACGACTATTTATATATAGTACAAGAAGGTTACAACCATACCTAGTTGTCAGATGTGGAATCGAGTGAGTGTGTGTTGGCCACTTTTTTCATGAGGTCAAATATTTCTCAAATAATTGAGGGTGGTCCATTGCGCACTCTTTGCCTCTGACATTTGACAACTAAGAGTATGATTGTGCCACTTCTTGCACAAAAAGTAAATAATCTTATTCTATACCATCCCTATTCACTGTTATATTCTTGTAGTATTCTATCTTGAAAGATTTGAATTCTCACAAACTATGTTTTTCCTTTTTATGGTTAATTAATTCCACAAAGTGCTGGTTACATGATTTCTTGTTTGGATGACATGAAAACTACTTTGACAGGTATTTGGAGATTATAACGCTGGTTCATCAATCAAAAATCGAGAGGATTAGATCTCACAGATGTGCTTATGTTAGTAAGCAAAGTCATATTGGCATCCGTATTTTGTTTTTATTCATGATTTTGGATGAGTTACATCCAAGAAAGACCAGCAAGTTTTCTTCCTTTCTATTATCATCAATTACTAGTATGAGTTTAGTATCGGCCCATTTGAATGCAATAATTATCGTTTACAATTCACTATTTCAATAAAATTAATCCGGATAATGAATCATCTATTGTTTTTTAGTGTTTATCATAAAATTATCTGAGTTAAAGTTACGGACACAAAAAGATGTTATTTGGGGAAGTTACGGCTTCTATACTAATTCATGGAAGCCACAGCTTCCAAAGAGCAACGGGCTTTCGCACCCTCCTATTCCCATAAAACACATGCTACATTTTTGTTATTAAAAAGCTAGTTTAAAAGAATCAAAATATAGTGTTTTAGTTGGAGAGAACGTAGTACATTATTTGCCTCAAGGAATAGAGAATAACAAGTCATGCTTAAATATGAGAATGCACTCATTCTTGCTATCCTAATAACCAATGCATATACAAAACACACAAAAGGTGTGCAACGACACAATGGTACATGTGGAATCAATTGAAGTGTGAACTATGCCTACAATATGATGCCCCTCTCTCTCTCTTTAGATCTATTGCGTGGACAGCTTAATAACAAAATCCAAACTCAAACATAAGCAAGTGCATTAGTTTGCATCAATCTTAAAAAAAATAAATCCGTGATCCCGGATCGTCCATCCCGAGAACCAGTCTAGAGCAGTGGATCAGCTGAATCCACCCTCTCTAGCCTTATAAATAACTTTCAAAGAGGTATTGAAAATCATCATCATGATGTTTTTCGGGTTTTTATGAAAAATGGGTGTACTGCACTATGAATTTTTTATCTTTTAAAAATATGTGAATATTGATATGTTGTTTCTTGTTTTGAAAGTCTATCTACAATTGAATATTTTATACAAATTCCCATTGAAGATAAGGTAGCCAGTAATCGTAGGACATCTCTCACACACACACAAAAACATCTCTCTTAGACCATGCAAATACATATGAACATCTCTCTTTCTCTCTCTCACACATACACAACACATTGGATCTTTCTCTCTCTTACACATTGGATCTCTCTCTCATATATGCACAAAAAAATATTGGACATCTATTTCTCTTTCACAAACATATTGGACCACTCTTTCTCTCTCACACACAAACAAAAAGAAATTAAAAAGAAATTTCCCGATCCGGAAAGAAGATCCTAAGCAAACTGGACATGCCAACTCTTACTTGAAGAAAAAACAAACAGTTGAGAAGAACTTCTAATCATATCCTAAAACCATGACTTCAATTTCAATTGTAGGTGTTGATTTTTTTTTACCTTAAATATTTTCTTCTTTAGTTGTTGACCATTAGATCAATTCATCATATGAATCCTGACTAAAATAGTGTATGAAAACTGGTTTAAGGACGGTCAATACCTTTGTCTTTCTAATAAATTTGGAACAATTTTAGCCGGTTTTTTGTCTTTTTATTTTAAAAAGTTATTTATTACTCCTAGTTTTTTTAGATCGAAACAGACCATTTTTTTAAAAAAAAAATTCTTTGTCGACTATCTCTCTTTCTTTTTCTTTTTCTTTTTTTTTTTAACTATTGGTTTATTTGAATTACTTATGGGTTGCACAAAAATTCTACAGAGGAATCATTTTCATGGCCCAACATTTCAGTGATTTTTTTCGGATAGAGTGGTTTAAAAAGCTGAAATAAACCAAAAATTATTAATAAGTTCTCATTAAACTCGTTAAAACATGATTTTCTCTTATCAATTTTCTCTCTCTACATCTCTGATTTTTTACCAACCTTTTTTTTTGTTTTTTCAAATATTTGGGCACGAATACAGGGCCCTACCCGTTTTAAAAATAGTGAGTTATTGTCAAATGCGTCCCTGACATGTAGCAGAGGCTCATGTAGTGCTACCACCTTGACCTCAACCCCATTCCCAAGACTCATGAATGATAGATTTTCCATAGGGGTGGAGAGGTTGGCCACCCCTCTTCAATTAAAATGTTTTAAGAAGTCTTCTATCTCTTCATGAAAGCAATATCAGAAACCACTACTCAAGGCCGAGTAATACTTGGATCGAGTCCGAGTAACTCGGGCCAAGTAGTGCGGAGTACTGTAGTAACAAATAAATGGTTAAAAATTATAAAAAGTACAAAAAAATCCAAAAAAAAAAGAAGAAAATAAGTGTTTAAAGTAAGATTAAGTAAAATACATCATAATGAGGTTAACTTGCCCAAAAGGAAATCATAATGAGGTTAAAAAACTAGCAAAATAAATAAATTTAAAAAAATCATCTTGTGACTGGGTAATTTAGAAAAAATCTAAAAAGATAGGAAAAATGTAAACATAAGTATTTATGGCTAAACACTTTCCAATCTTTGCCATAATGATAGAAAACATTAAAAAATATATATCCAAATAAATTCCTTATTTTTAAGATTTTTTAGGATTTTTTTTTTTTTTTAATATCCCCAACTAGAGTAACTCGGTACTCGGTCGACTTTGCGAACATTGTCAAAAAGTATTAACTAGCCCAAGAGAAACAAAGTACTATATGCAAATTGGTGAATTGCTTGGATTGAGAGATCATACTGTGTTCACTGTATTTTGGCTTGAGATTGCTGGAGGGTGAATCGTAGATGCTCCAGTGGTGTAAGCTACAATTTTTTTTTGGGTAAGTGAGTGGGGGAGAAGGCCCCCGACCCACTTTTCATTAATAAAATAAGATGGATTATAGCTCACTATTTTACAACCTTAGGACAGTGTGCAACATCAAGAAGTAAAAAAAGAGAAAGACAATTAGGAGGTCTAGAATATCAAATTGTTCATCTAAAAAAATTGTAGCCTTTTTAGCAAGTACATCAACCACCATGTTAGCCTCTCAAAAAATATAACAACTCGAAGTTGGTGAGTTTATATTGGTAAATAACAGCTATTATGTGAATGGCCCTTGAGATGTTGCAGTTTCAACTTTAACAAACTCTTCATTTGTCGCCACTCAATTGCTCTCATCATTCAAACTAACTTGATCAGTAAGGTTCAATGCATTAGCGTTCATCATTAAAGAACTCACGGATGAATCGGATAAGCAATCTGCATTTGATTGTGGATGTTCCCTGTGAATCAAAATTTTCTAATTATTGGAAAGCTCCTACTTTCTTTTTGGTACATTTATTCATTCATCATCTAGAGATGGCCATAGTTATGCCTACCCAATAATTTGTTCTTTTCTTTTTTCAATGTTGTTTTGCTAGTCATTTATTTCTCAACTAATTATGAAAAATAACTTATGAAGATCTGGGAGGTGGAATCCATGAAAATTTGAAGTAGGGAGCGTGTTTTCCTCTGTGAGAGCCAATCCGAAATTTGAACCGAATCGCACTCACCAGAATTTGAACTCTCTCCATGATAATATCTGCATAATTTTTTTATAACACAAAGGTCAATCAAGTCAAGCCAATCTTAGAAGAAAAGGTTTCTATTTTGAGAAAATTTGCTTGAGAAGAAATCTTTTATATGTAAATTCGTTGGGTTGTAAAGTCCAATCCCACTTTCTTCCAATTCATGCTGCATCAGACAAACAAATAGAGCTTAGAATATATATATATTGAAATGATATAACTTTGAAGGCAACAAATTTCATCCAGCATAAAAAGAACAAAAAATGATTGAATAATTTGCTATGTATATTGAGATCTTACTTTGCGATTGTTTAGTTGACTGAGTGTATCTTGAAGGATATGTTCATAGTATTCTGCTTCTGACAGTGATGTGATCCTTATGGGTTCACCTTCGAAAATCCTGATAGTGATGATAAAGATGTGAAATATTCATTTGCTTTAGTTGCTATTTAAATATAGTTTGGAAATAAGTTATCTTTCCACCAGTGAGAAAGGGGTACCTTAGTTTTCTCTCAGCATCCTCCAATTCATGTTGGACCCTAATAATCTCTTGTTAAATCTTCTAAAATTTCCAGAGGAGTTGAATCTCATAAGAAAAAAAAAGATGGATGGAACAAGAATCACAAGATTGTAAAAGAAGGAAAATGAAATATCAATTGTGAGGGGCTTGCATGTAATAAGATTGTTTGTCTTTGTATACAGTGGAGACCGCAGAATTTACAAAAAGATCTCAATCAAATATTTGATTGAAAATAATGGTCGCACATCAAGCCAAGCTTCATAGCTCTCTAATTTTACCATGATTCTCCAAAGAAACAATATTCAACTCTGCTTTAAAATCCTACAATGCCCTCTATTTTATACCTAAAAACTTAACTCTCAATGAATACTAATTCTAGCATTGAGAAAACAAATAAAAATTTACAAAATTTACCAAAAGTTTGAACTATTTAACACCTTAACTTTGGTTTATTTCCATAAATTTTAAAACTCATCTTAGATGTGTTTGTTTGATGTCTATATGAAATTTGACAAAAAGAATAATGGGCTATTTGAAATTAGATTAAAAACCTATGGGTAAGTTGTTAAATAATTCTAATTATAGGTTTAGTTTTACCAAATTTTCTTAAAATATGTAATTCCATGGAGACATAAATTATAATTTTCGAAACTGCCACTAATAAGAAAAATCTTATAATCCCTAAAAATTTCAAAGCTACTAAAATAAAACTTAAAAAATACAAAATATAACCCTAAAATTTAATTTAAAATTTAATAATATCAGGCATTGTTTCATGCATCATTTTGGTGCAAAAAATATTGGAATGACCCCTAGCCATTACATTCGAAATCAGGTGAATAAGGATGTATCACAAAGTTCAATAAAAGTTTTTTTTGGACATTGTACAAAGTGAATAAGACATCCCTAATCCGATTTAACATCTAATGATTAAGAGTAATTGTAGCATTGTTACACAAAAAGAAGCAACCAAGTTCTTCTATGTAAATAAGTTGTGAGCGTACATCGATGCATTGGTCCGGATTAATTGAGATTCTTTAAGAAAATCAACAAGGAAGCCACTATGGGAAATACAACAAAACAATAGGCATAAGGACAATACCTCGATGAGTTTGTAGTACCTGGATTTATATGTAAGGCATAAGGACACCGTGCCACAGCATTGTGTGTGGGAACCCCAACTAACCTACACCAAGTAAAAATGATCTTAGTGAAGGAATCATAAAATAAATAGAAATAAAATAGTCTGCCATTGTGATATAGATTTCATTTATCATTCTAATATGATGTAAATCCAAAAAAAATAGCACATGTACCAATTTATCCACACACATATACAATAATTATTTTCAAAATATATAACAAAATATTCTTACTAAAAAGGGACTAATATAGTTTTCTACATATAAGTGGAATGCCTTGATTCTACTGAAAGAAATTGAAATATTAAACATAGGTAATGTAGCACAGATATAAGACTAGAACGATTGGGATAAAATTGATATTTCAAATATGAATTTTAGAGACTTTCTTTTATTCGAAAGTTATTATTTCTATAATTTTGAAAAAAAACAATATGTAAGGCATGGGATTAAAAACACAGTGATGGAAGAGACAGATTGAAAGATTTAGAATGAAACAGAGGGAACAAAAAAAAAAGTTAATGAGGATCCAAGTGAGTTGACGAGTAAAATATCATAAATGAAAAAATCAGTTAAATACATTCGGAAAGGTCGAGAGAGAAACAAAGGAAGTTGAAGAAGGTGAAGAAGAGGGAGGTGTGTTTCAATTTCCATATGATTATGCTGCCATTCAACTTGCGATTGATGTTGTGGTGAAGGTTTTCACTGTTTCCAATAGCCCCAATTACTTCTTTCCATGGCAAAACAAGTCTCGAAGAGAAACCTAGATAAGGACTGTCGAACATGAACGAGTCTCAGATCTGCTCAACCAAACGCACCTCTCTCTCACAAATGCACATCAAAAAAATTTTTGGGTGCATTTGTTTGAGAGATATCGAACGTGTTGTCCTCTGTATCATCTTCATTAGGGCATTGTTTCATGCGGACTGCAAAGGTTATCTCTCTCTAAACCATAGCTCTGCCAAAGGTTTTATTTTTCGCTTTTCTCTACTCTGGCCCCCTCTAGATCGAGCAACAGTGCTCACCTGGCTTGCCACTATACACGCACAGAAGGACTCAATACTCGGTTGTTTTTTATTTATGATAGGAGATTTGAGAGAGAGAGATATGGTGATTAGAGAAAGATGGAGTTTGGATATGGTGTTATTTTAGTGTTTGTTTGGGTCAAAATTTTATGGCCAAAGGGGTCGAGAGGTTATAAGATAGAAAAGACAATAAGTTTTTGCTTATAAATAATATTTTCAATTCTTGGTCTCGTAAGATATAAAAGTTAAAAACAAGAGATAAAAGGGTATTTTCCCTTAGTTAATTCATGATCTTTTTGTCATCTATAATTCGATGAGGTTAGGGAATAACTAATAAGTGTTGTTGGTGATGATTACTGAGTAAATGTGACCCCATAAAGAAGAAGATAATAAAATTCATTATAGTTTAAGTGAAGAAAGAAACCAACCGTAGGCATACTGCAACTGGAAGTTATCATGTAATGCAGAAGGTATGATTATTTAGAGAACTTTGCATAATGAATATTTTTAAACATACAAAAGGGGTGCTTAAACACCATGTTTGTTTTTGAAGAAGTAATATTTAGGCAAAACTAATTACTTGGGAGCAAATAATAATGCAGATGTTTGTGATGTTCATAATCAATATTTAAATGATGTTAGCAAGTTGGGGATCTTAAAAAAAAATTAAATTAAATTAAATGTAGCTTTGTGAAAATAACTGTATGACAGTAATAAAACTCAAACTAAAGCTCTACATAGCATCCTAAACCCCTCAAGTCATTAGACATATTTATTTCTGCAGTTGACTTATTCATAAACAATCATCCTTGAAGACTTTTAATAGTTAATAAAAATCCTTAAAATAATCTAAATTACAACCCATCATGAATATTTAAGAAAAGGACAAAAAATTAATAAATTCAAGTTAAATAAAAAAAAGAAATAGCTTATAGGCCTTAAACAATCAAATAGAGTTGATTTCACTAGAAGAGGTGATTTCGATGTCGAAAACCCCTCAAATTGATCATCTTGAGAATTATAGGTGTAAAAAAAATGGATTTACGTTTCGGAAAATAGTATATCTTGTAAATACATTATTTGGGCTGCCCATTTTTTAATATTTTCAAATATCTATAGATCTATTCAATCTACATTATTTTTTAAGCTTTAAATTTTATAATTAGAGATAAAAATAAATTTTTAGGCCATCACAAATATTTTTATTCTAACATTTTGAGCTCAATCTAAGTATTAGATTTCAAAGACATCATCACTAATTAGCAACCCACGGCAACCAACTGTGGCTTCTCATTAGACAGGCTTGTTTCAACTTGTATGAAATTTTTTCACTGCTAAGATAATGGTAAGTTATACTATATGTTTGTTTACTTAGCCATCTTATACCATCTTAGAGAAACACTCGCTCGAGTGAGAAATCGCAAAGTAAATCCAAATACCAAATTCATTAAACATTATTTGTTTTCTCATGCAGCAGGAATTTGTTGTTTTCTAAGTTACATTTAATCCCAAAATGAATCTATCTAACGATATTTATTTGTTTTATGCAGCAAGAATTGGAAAGAATTCGGTTTACAGGCAACAACCCAATTAATTTACAGGTAAAAAGTTGTTTTTCAAGCAATAATTTGTAAAATAAAATAATATCTTTACTTCTATGATTGGCCTAACTTATTTCTAGGTAAAATAGAAGAAAAAAATGCAGACGCATTCTCATGTATAGAGCTCAAATGCTGGTGGGTCACTTGCAAATGATGCAACTCACAATACAGATCGGTTCTTGTTGAGGTAATCACAGGCCCCACTTTATCTACACCCTCAAGCATAAGACCTATTTGGGAGGATTTTTTTAATTTAAAATTTTTGGAATCACTTAGATCTCACTCTTAAAAAAATAGGTTGGTCTCAGACATACAGTGAGCAATCTGGCATCTAGAACGGAAGACTGCCAAGGCTATGAAAGTTTTAAGTGGGCCTAACCGTCCGATATTCTAAACATCAGACAACCATATAGAATAGTTTGATGTTTTGAACATCAAACCAATTGGTCTACAAAAATTTTAAGCTTGCCTAGCAATCCGATGTTACAAATATCAAGCCACTTAAAACTTTAATAAATTTTGAAACCTGAAGTGGTCCAATATTAGCTACATCAAACAATGTCAAAGTGAAGTTTAGGGCTGCCCGATGTTCAACTAATATACCACCAAACCATCAGACAGCCTTACATCTCACAAAAATGAAAAAATTTAAAATGAAAAAGAAGTCTAATGTTGCCAACATCGATTTTTTTTTATTCGGTGAGGAGGTGGTAGGGGTAGAATTAGAAAAATAAAAATTAAAAAGGGCGCAGTGCTAAACCTCAGCATAAAATACTTAAAAATATAGAGAGCATATGCAAATAAAAGAGAAGTTTGAGCTCGACGAGTCATTAAATTGACAAAACTAACCTATTTTATACTTCCCACCCCGTAGAATACATACACAAGAGAGAGACCACTAACCCTAATACAGACGATCTCATAAACCTTTCGTAGTTGAGGAAGCATACTAATGTAGGAAAAAGGGCAAAAAGAAAATAAATTAAACCACAAAAATAAATATAAAAATGGTGTGGCTTGTATAAGGTTGAGACCTTAAACAATCTAAGTCAGGTGCACCTTTAAATTTTTTCATAAAATGTAATTTTTGATAAAAAAAATCTTAGAATAGCCTTATCATCTATTTTCATCTCCAATTATGAATTTTTAAACTCCAAAATCATTCAAATCAAGTAGATCTATAAAAACATGAAAATCTTGAAAATGGACAGTCTAAAAAAATTGTTGCAAGATGTCCTATTTTTAGACATAAAATCTTTATTTTTTCGCATATTCACACATCTCGAAATCAAGATGATAAATTAGAGCGTTTTCTAACACCAAAAACAACCTTTCCAAAAGATTTTTGAGGTGCACCTTAATTCTACATTTTAAGGTTGTGACCTTATGTAAACTTTTTCCATATACATAAGGTCAGAGTGTATGCTTTTTCTCTAAATTTAAAGGTATCTATTCAAAAATATATCTTTTCACAATAGCCAAAAATCAAGTTTTCTTTCTTCGATATCGTGTTGTGGTCCAATACATATTTAGGAAAGCTCTCAATCTTGACTTCCTATAAGGAACCCTTCCTTTTCTAATGTGAACTTAAAACACAGATTGCTTTGTAATCAGAAATAACATAGAGGCGTAAGGAAGAGACTTATTGTAACACTATTCTCTATTGCCAGTAAAGAAACTATCATCTCTCGTGGATGTAGGCACGTTGCCGAACAACATATATCTTTGCGTTATGGTTGGTTGCCTCTTTCTTTTGTGTATGTTTCTTCCTTTTTATTTTCGCAGATTGTTTTTCATTTCTACATGTATTCCCCACTGAATTACCCAAAAAAAAAAGAGATCGCGATTTGGATCTTAAGCTTTACATGTTGATAATCGCAACCACTACAATCATAAATTTAAGAAAGAACAAATTCTAAAATTCAAAATCAGATATTTCTAAACTTTACTTTTGGACCACTCATTCTGGTTCTTTTAAAATAATATATTCTATATTTAAGTTCAATTTTTTTTCTTTTCAATTTTACGATCATCGTGGTTGAGTTTAGTGGAAGGCGATCAAATTCGCCTGGAAGTACATTTTAAATTATTCACTTGTTTTTCTTCGAAGAAAAAGGGTACAATGTGAAGTTCAAAAAAGATTTGATTTTGTTAGGACTTCAAAAGTTAAAATTGACGTACATCTTTGGCTACCGTCAAACATGAAGCCTCTTTCAAGTTCTCCATAAAAATGGTTGTTGAGTGTTATAATGAGCTATCAATCTTTTAATTTTTGATTTATTGTTTAACTAATTTCTTCTTGTAGGGAGTGTGGGGTTCTCGGGAACCTTTCGCTTGTGGAACCGGGAATCTGAAATGCCAAGATCCTACTCAAGATCGTATAAATTATTGGTTAAATGCAAATTAGACAAATATAACTATAAATCCAGTGCGAAAAATAAAAAAAATATAAAAAAGCACCCCACCACAACACACAATTTACATGGTTCACCCTGTAGGGTTACATCCACGATCTCGGCAAGTAGAAGTCATTTATCTCAATGGAGATCACAATTTTGAGTTACAATAGATAATACCTCTATTTAAACATCGGTAAAAAAACCCTCACTAAAATTTCCTTTTAAACTCGTACTCCTGACCGAGCAACACCATCGAACAACATCTTTCCCACTGTTATACCACTATCGGAAAGAGTACCTTATGAGCAACCAAGAGACTTTCTCTCTCTAGTAGTAAAAACTTAACTAACCCAAAATCCCATGACAAATTTAAGGGATAAGAATGACTGTGACCATATCTCTTGAAGGTCATGTCTATCTCTTTTGTAGAACCATCTCCATCTTGGAGATCCCTTCTCATGACCCCAAAAGAGGTGACTTTCAAAAGGATGTGTATTATGTCTTCATTAGCCCTCTTTTATAGAGACCATTTGGGCTTCTTACTTGTTCACCAAGGAATCCGCTCTTTTTTTCTATAATACCTTAATATTTTTAATAATATATAGGTGTGATGATTTTGACTATCACAAACTCTAACAAGGTGGGCTTTTTATATAAAAATTGGTGTTCTCTTCTTTACCCTTTCCTTTTTCTACTTATATTTGTTTGTTTTGGATGAATTGTGTTTGCTTGTTTGTTTCTGTCTATTTTATGGTTAGACCTCATTCGAGCACATAGAGGGAAGGAGTATTGCTTCCCAATAGTTAGACCCAAGAATTGTGAGAGAACCACTCAGCAAAAGTTAGAGAGAGAGTTGATAACAGAGATAGAGTTGGAAAGCCCCTCTTTCGGCATCTTCATTGATATGAGTGGGTTGTAATGAGTTGGAAAGCCCTCCCTCTCTCTCTCTATCTCAGAGCTGGAGCCAAGCAACTTTGTTTTTCTTGCATAATGGATTAATATTTGTAATTAATGTATACAGAAAAGGGGAAATTTTGTTGGGCTTCCTTGGACCCGATTCATTGAAAAAATATATATACAACAAAAGAAACGTCGTCATTTTTTTTTTTTGTAGCTAATACAAGCATAGTTGCTAGTGATCTAATCCTCCTTGTTTTGATTCGACAAAGAGACTCTCCAATTCCTTCTAATTTTGAGCCGACGAACTAGAGCCTCCAATTCCCTGTCCCCATGCCATCCAAATAAGATCAAATATTAATGGTATTTTTTAAAATAAATTAACCAAACCGGAGAACACGATATGTGAGAAGTCAAATGTTTCAGGAGTGACTAGATGTGTAGGTGTTAAAATGAATTACCTTTAGCACAAGAAATCACAATTACTCTTAGTCATTAAACGTTAAAGGGGAGGTTGAGGAGTGTGTCATTCATCACCCTCAATGATTAATTTTTTTTAAAACTTTATGTAAAACAATGGCACACTCATGCCTGCCCGGTTCCACTTTTGACTGCTAGGGGAGCTGTGACCTTTTTTATGCCACAGTGTATGTGTATGCATGTACCGTAAATCATTTAAAATAAAATATTTTAATATTTAATTTCAATTTTTTTCCCCTGAATTCACTATCATAGTGGTTGAGATTTTTTTCAAAATATAATTTGAAAAAACTGTAAAGAAATCCTCTATGTGAACCTAAAAATATTGACTGACCCAAGGGAAGCTAACTACCGCATAGAAATACATGAATTTCATGGAATGAAAGGCCATACCGGGTTCATTTTATTTGGGCTTCACATTGTGAGAGGATGAATAGCAAGTGTTGTGGCAGTGCAAGTTTCAGGCTCCTGAGATGTTGTAGTCTCAACTTGAGCAAACTCATCGTCCACTTCCACTCGATTGCTCTCATTGTTTAACCCAACTTGATCAGCAAGGTTCAATGCATTTACATTTATAATTAAAGAATCCACAGATAAATTGGGTAAGCATTCAACCATTGGATGTGGATGATCCCTGTAAATTCAAATTTTCTAAGTAGTGGAAGAAAATTATTAGGGTAATACTTTTTTTTGGTATGTTTATTCATTCATCATGGAGAGATGGCCATGGTGGTGATTACCCATTAATTCGTTCTATATTTTTTAGCCAATCATTTATTTCTCAACTATCTATGAAAATTACCTCAAGGAGAGCCGGGAGTTGGAATCCATAAAATTCTGAAGTGGGGAGAGTATTTCTCTTGGCGATAACCAATCCGTAATATGAGTTGAATCAGTTTCTAGGAGTGCATGAGCATTTGAACTCTCTCCATGAAAATATGTCTGCAGTTTTTTTTAATACCACAAGGGTCAAGAAAATCAGCCCAAAATAGAAGAAAATGTCTCTATTTGATTTTTGACAATTTTTGTTCGAGAAAAAAAAGTACATGTGAATTTGTTGGGTTGTGAGGTCCAACGCTAGGTCCTTCCAATTCATGCTGCATAAGGCAAACAAATATAGCTTAGATTTTATTCTTTGTAAAATAATATTACTTGAAGGCAACAACATAAAAAGAACAAAGAATGGTAGAATAAGTTTCTATGTTTTTAAAGATCTTACTTTGCGATTGATTAACCTCTCGAATGTATCTTCAAGGATACGTTCATAGTGTTCTGCCTCTGCTAGTGATGTGATCCTAATAGGTTCGCCTTCAAAAATCCTAAAAGCAAAGATAAAGATGTGAAAATATTATTTACTTTGGTTGCTATTCAAATATAATTTGGTTAATGATCAATTTACTCATTAGTAAGAAACGGGCACCTTAATTTTCTCTCTGCATCCAACAGTTGATATTGGACCCTATTAATCTCTTCTTGAAGCTCCTGAGATTTCAGAATTAATTCTACTATAACCGGAACTTCTAATTAAACAATATTCGCGATAACAATTTTACCCTTAAGAAATTAAGTACAATTTATCAAAACACACCTAAAGTTTGAAGTATTTAACATTTACCTTATGTGTATTTTCAAAAAAATTGAAATTCATTTTGATGTGTGATTTGATGGACTATTTCAGAGATAATAAAAACAGTGAGGAGCTAGTTGAAATTAGATAAAAAAAAATATGGGCAAGACACTAATCAGTTCAAAATTATAAGTGCATTTTGATTAAATTTCCTTAGTATAAATAACTCCATAAAGATGCATCACTGTTCTGCAAGAATATCAGCATCACTGCTAACCATTAGATTTGAAACCAAAAGGCTACGGATGTCTCGCAAAGTTTACAAAAAAAAAAAAAATCTTTGAATTTGTGCTAGACCAATGCCACACCCCTCGTCCGATTCAACATCTAGTGATTCGGAGTAATCATGACCTTCTTATATCAAAAATAGACAATCTTATTATATATTTTCCAATAAATAAGTTGTGAGCATACCTTGATGCGTGGGTCAAAACTGTTTGAGATGTTCCAAGACAATCCATAAAGAACCCAACATAGGAAAACAAAACAAAAGATTTAAAAGAGAGAAGCACAAATAAAGCCTTTCATATACAAACGTGAATTCGCATGCATGTGTGTAAGAGAGAGATACCCGCTTAATTGAGAGGCTAAATCGTCTTCAGACCTCAACTTCATGAGATCTTCTATGAAACTCTGTTTTGTAAAGACAATCATATCATAAAAATTATAGTAAGTCTGAATCAAAACGTGAATAGAATCACAAATTTGAATACACATAAGCACAAGAGAGAGCAGGCACTTACTTCTTCATTTTGAAGCCTTTAGACGTTGCATATCAAACATAAATGGCAGAGCAAAGGTACTCAATTAAGAATAAACCACAAAATAAACATAAAAACTTAATACAAGGGGAAAAACGAAAACCATTAAATTTTAAACTTTTACCTTCCTCGTACATGCACAGGAAGGTTTATATATTGTTCAAAAACTTGCTCAATCCTGTAAAAAAACACAAATAACACAGACAAAAACAACAAAATATAAGACAGCTGATCAAGCTAGATGAATACCTCAAAGTAAACAAGGTAAGTTTAGTAACCTCTTTTTCCCAGAGAAAAAGCACGGCTTGTTATTTTCAGAGAATATGATAATAGCGATATTGATATCACAGAGAACAGAGAGCTCATATGCCTTCTTGAGGAGGCCATTCCTCCTCTTAGAATAGCTCACTTGCCTGTTAGTCTTGTTCTCTATCTTTTCAATTGGAAGCTTTCTTCGCCCCATATTCTCCTTGCTGATACAAGTTGTATCAAAGAAATGAGAAATTCAGGCTATAGGCTATAGAGCTGGGTGTTTCTTCTCTTTGAGTAAAAAAAATAAGGTAGAAAAGAGAGAGAGAGAAACAAGAGAAAGAAGAAGCTGAGCTTATTATCAAACGTTGCCGACATGGCTGGCATATATAGTGAAAAGGAATCAAGTGTAAAAATGAAATTTTCTTAGGTTTATTTGTCCACTTTGGAAAAAAAGAGGTTGGATGGTGTTAGTCAGGTTCAATGCATGTTTTATCTTTGTCTAGGTCATTAGTTAACTGTGTTTTTAAGCTTCAAAGAGGTGATGCTTCCTCTCAAATGAAAAAAAGAAAATGGCCATAACAACTCCTAAAATGACACATTTTCATAATGCCCTTTTGGTTGTTCATTGAGCATCATAGGCATCAGTATAGTAAAATAAATTAAAGAATTAATATAATTAATAAAGATTGAAAATGTAATTTGATGACATTAAGTTGAGACACATCCTATCTGTCCATTCAGTTAGGATGCGTGGAGATTCAATTGAGCTACATTTTTTATGGATACCGAGCAATCGTCAACTCGATAACTTTACATGTTCCCACTCGTAAAAATCTTGAATCTCCAGTGAACATGTAGATCCTTGTTTCATCTTAACAAAAATATGGATAATATGCATTTTGGAGCAGCATTCTCATACAAAAATTCCATTACAAAACATCCTACTTTGTAAGCTTGCCAAGAGAGCAAAGTAGTTAGCATAATGTTTTTTTCCGCTCATTGATCTTTCCGTTATCATAATTATTATCCGAACACAAGGGCTGAGTTCTCGTTCGAGCAAAGCACTCCACGTAGTTGCTATCCGAGACGCTCCTAGTATGGGCACAACACTCATTGTCGGTTATTAATGAGATGTTAATGACAAACAATGCAATTTAGTTGTTTCTGGTTTTGTTAGTTGACAGTAACTAACTACGGTAGATGCTCTAGTTTTGAATCGCTTACTATTTTATGTAGAGTTTCGGAGTTTTTTAATATTATGATAAGGCATGGCCTATCCCGAATAGTTGGGATAAGAGTCAGATGATTATGATCATCTCATGGTAAGCCACAAAAGCAGCACGTTTAAGATTTGAATTTTAGCCTATGTACTACAATAAAAGTTTAGCATCCATATATTTCAATGCTACCGTTATAATTTCAAAGTTAGAGCATAAGACTTTGGCAAAAGCACATTCTAATTGATTATGAGCACTAACTGATTAATAGTGAACCAGTTTGGAATTAGGAGAAAGTCAGTACCCCTTAACCTCCAAAAACGTAAAATAGCTAGGGCATAGATGCCCACAGTTCTTGAGACCCTAAAAAAGAAAGAGTCTTTCACAGGGGAGATTTATCCACCTGGAATCCAGGTCCTCTCTTTCTGTCTCTACACACGAACGTACAAAATAGGAAAAAAAAAGATAAGCCTTGTCATTAAACATGTTTTCTCCCTCTAAGTAGGCATGGAAAAAAATAGGAGGAAAAAGATAAGTTTGCCATTACTCTCTTAAACATGTTTTCTCTCTCTAAGAAGGCGTGGGAAAAAATAGGAGGAAAAAGATAAGTATTGCAATTACTCTCTTGCTAAAACATGTTTTACCTCTCTAAGCACCCATGGGAAAAAAATAGGAGGAAAAATATAACTTTGTCAGTACTCTTCTAACTAAAACATGCATTCTCTTGTGCTAATCTAAAAATATTTGAATCCTCCTTCCAAACTATTCAAATCCCCACTCTCTCTCTCTAACTATATATGGTAGTATTTACAGTTCATTTCCTGGTGTTTAATGATGCTTATGTTTAGAGAGAGAATCTCAACTCTCGAGGTCCCACCCTGGTGGATTCAATTGCTCCAATTAATATGTTTACAGAGAGAAAAATGAATGGGTACAATGAAGAGAGACATACCGTGCTTGAAGGAGTTGGGAGCCATGGCCTCATTTTTATGGCAGCTTAATGTAGTTTTGGTACTTCTGGGTGGTGACCTCCAAACATAAATATCAATTCCAAACCTTTTCATTTCCTTTTTTTTAAGTGTCTCTCCTCCTTTTCGGCTCATGTAAAAAGGATTATTTTGAAAATCATATTACCACATTATGTGATATTGAAATACACTTTCTACATTAATATAGTATTGAATTTATGTTCCTCAATTCTTCGGGGTATGTTAACTTGGCAAAAGTGTGGAAAATAAAGTAGAGTTCTAAAAAACAGATATTGCGATGGGTCTAGTCCAAACAAAACACGTTTAACATCGGTCGAACTCCCTAGAGTGGATCTTAACAAATTATACAAAACTAAGATCGGAAACCTAAAAGAAAGGAGGCCTTATATAATAGACATTTCTTGTTTATTAACGAGTTTTATCACTAGCAATGGGTTGGGCCTAGGACCCTAAATGCCACGTCAGGACCATGCTAAAACGGCCCTTGCCCAAGCCCAACCTAGCCCTTGAGTAGGTTGGCTAACCTAGCCTAATTAATGTTATAGGACGTAGGGCTGAGATTGGGTTAGATCGGATCCAGATTTATCAGGATCCAGATTTGGATCTAAAAAATTTATATGGGATATGGATTCGGATCCAAAATATTCATATTCAGAACCAGATTCAAAAAGTATACATGGGATCCGGATCCAAATCTGGACTCGATCGGATCCAAAAAGTTATTTCATATCTACAAAACAATATACAACAAAAAATACTATATAACATTTATGTATGTATAAAATAATATATAATACTTTAATAGCTAGGTCGGATTCTGATCGGATCTACATGTACCCATAACTGATATGAATTACTATCGAATCCAAAGTTTTGATCCGGATCCGACCCATCGGATCCAAATCCTGAATCCATACCCAGATCCGGATAGGATCTAAACCAGGTAAATTCTCAACCCTAATAGGACGGCCAAGCTGTTTACGTATTAAAATTCATTCACATGCATAAAACAAGGGAAGGGCACAGCCGGCCAAGGCACCTAGGCCCAAGCTCCGCCCTGCAAAGCCATCAAGCTGATAGGCTCAGTCCTCGGGTCGAATGTAGTTGCTTGGGTCCAGGTTATTTTTGGTTGGACCGCCTAGCACATTACTACCCATGCTACTATACTACTAATTATCATTGAAAGTTGAAACAGTACACTATTATTGAAACAATAAACTAAATATCCTGATTGTCGTGTGGTAACCCCCGAATCTTTTGATGACAAAATAGTTTATCATGCTAACATGAAAATTATTTGTGAAATTTTTTTTCCTGAAGCAACTATCTATAGTTAAAAACAATCATGACCCATTTTTATTATATAAACATGTGCTTCATGCATTCTTCATAAACTGCCTGTCATATTACCAATGAAAAGAGTAAGGATGTAAAATACAAAGTTGCTTGTCAAGTAGATAATACCACAGACAAGTCTTTCGCTCTGATGGTGGAGATGGCTAATTATATTGTTTATGGTTCCCACGGTGAATGGCCCGTTAAGCATTGCAAAATTATACAACATATACCATAATTTCCTATGAGAAAAAGAAAATATAAATATGGATGTTTTATTATTTAGATTTTTTTTATATTGTTTTTTGGATAGTTTAGTGGTAGGAATCGAATTTGAGATGTAGGGTTGCTCAAATGCACTTATTAGATTTTCGAGTATTGTTGCCACTATAGATATTGTGACACTACTTAAAAGCTTGTTTTACATACTCTTTTCATTCTGCTGGGATAAATTGGGTGTCAAATTAACATACCAGCGATTCATACAAAACTTATCCAAGCAATAACTAAAATTTGCAGTAGGATGTGTGAGGTTCTCGTTCCAAAAAAGACATCCAAAATACCACGATGAGTTTCTAGTACCTAGATTTATAAGGCATCGTACTTCAACATCTTACACACGAACCCTAGCTAATCTATGCCAAGAAAAAAATATTTATAATGAAGCAATAATCAAAATAAACTGAAACAAAATAGTCTACCATTGCAATATAGGATTCTTTTGTCATTCTAAAATTTTGTAAAATCCAATAAAATAATATAATTATAAATTTAACCACATGTTGACACATATACAATAATTACTTTCAAAAAATATAGGAACAGATTCTAAGAAGAACTTGTATAGTTTATTTTAACGATAATGGAATAACTTGATCCTATTGAAAACAATTAAGATAGTAGAAATAAGAAATGTGTCAAAGACATAGGACTATGGGTCAAATAGATATTTCAGATATAAATTCAAATACTTCCCATTATTTGAAATTCATCATTTCCATGATTTGAAGAAAACGATATGTAGTCCTTGTGATGCCTGGGTTAAGAAAGCTAGGGATAGTGATAGGAGAAACATAAATTTATTAAAGATTTAGAGAAAAATGGAGGAAACAAAAAAATAATGTTAAGGATCGAAGTGAGTTGAAAAGAAATAAATCATAAATGGAAATGTTTGGTATATTATGTAAATCATTATTAAGTAATCATTAATGATTTACATATATTACATAATAATGGTTTATATTTCGTAATAAATATATTACATAAATATATTATGTAATATATTTCTTTTGCGTGATATAGTACGTAATATATTATTATGTACTATATGTAAATCATTACGTAAGAAATATATTACATAATATATTATGTAATATATTATGTAAATATTAGGTAATGATTTACATATATTACTTAATCATTATTACATAATACCGATTTACATATATTATGGAAATATGATGTAATATATTACGTAAATCATTATGTAAATTATGTAAAGATTTATGTAAATCATTTGAATTCATTATGTAAATTATTACGTAAATAAAATAATTATTACGTAAATCATAATAATTATCAAATAGAATTCTATTTACATAATGAATTGAATTCTAAAGTGATTTACGTAAATCATTTTGAATTCAAATAGAGAGGGTGTTTAGAATTCTATGCATCAAATAGAATGCATAGAAATCACTTTGAGTTGGTTTAGAATTCAAATAGAATTCAAATAGAATTCTATTATTACGTAATAATATATTATTACGTAATAATTTATTACGTATAATGTATTTCGTAATATTACGTATTAATAAATTATTACGTAATAATATATGTTCGTAATACGTAGGTAATAATATACTTCTTGTACAAATAGAATTCCATTCTTACGTATTCAAATAGAATTTCTTGTACCTAATGATTGCATCATCGTTTCTATACGCAATACAAAGATCATTCTAACGCACCAAAGAAGAGAAAAGAAACTTGCAATGTAAATGCATAATCATTTAGTGCAATATGGCACCAAAGAGAGCAAAGGTGCCATGAAAAACTGGAGAGGAGGGAGAGGTTGCTCATGTCCATGTTGATTATGCACCCATTTGATCCGGAGTATGTCGAGATTTTGCGTCTCTTTGGTGATTCTGAGGCATCTGCGCTCTCCATACACAATCTACTTAAATATGGGAACGGATATGGTTTGGCTGCTGGTTCTTGGTTAGGAGTTAGGACCGTATGCTATGTGTCGTACCTGGGAAACTCTTGCCCGTATATGAAGGGAGCAGATCCATCTTGGACATCGAAACGTATCCTTGCCCATGGCCCTGTATGTTGTCTCTGGAGATGAAGATGGAGAAAGGGGAGGAGCTCCAGTTCTCTGCATTGAGGATTTGCGCTAGCTTCTGTGGGGGTCAAGAGAGTTGGGGACCTCTTCTTCTGTTGGTTCCGCTGGTTCTTGGAGTTTAATCCCAGGTTGGTGTTTGTCCTACATATCCTGCCTAATTAAGTAAAATTTTGTGGTTCTCTCAATTTTCTGCTACTTCTTGGAATGGAATGTAGAAGTCAAAAGTCAAAATTATGATCATACTTTATGAAGTATATCTTTTCTAATGTATCATAGCAGTCTCTTAACTTAAATATTAATCTAAATACATGTTTCTCTGTAAAATTGTGATTCCAAGTTGAGATTGCTGTGTTTGAATTCATAGCAGTCACCTACCAAAAATAAAAAACAAAGATGTTTGCTAGATATATTCCTCATGGTCCAAGTGGTTGATATTGCTTGAATTAAGATAAAGTTGTATATGATTGTGATCAATCTATCTTTGTCTATTTCTAATTGTTGACTTGCTTTCTTGAGAAGGATGTGGATATTTCACTTCTTCATCGTGACAAAAAAAAATATAGCTCATTGTGTTCTTGTGCATACAATGATGTGTATGCAACAATGGTTTAAAAAACGGATCGGTGACTTGGATCGGACTTCCAAAAAATCAATTCGGATCGGGAATCGGGTGAATAGGTCAGAATAAAGCTTAAAAAAAATCCAAAAAAATTATTAAAATTCATTATAAATATTTTTTTTTAGGAATT
>NW_006500031.1:900437-910508 GCF_000471905.2 Amborella trichopoda
CTGTTAATGGGAAAACTATCATCCATTTAGTAAGAAAGTATTCATTAACCAGTCAGACCTTAAATCCAAGAGCAAGGAGAGAGTTTTGTATTTAAAATAACAATACCCTGTAAAGGTGAAGTAGATGGCATCCCTGTTAAATGTTAGTATGGATGTTCAGCGACTGTCTGATCCACTATTTGGCCTTTCAGAAAAACGTCTTGGTAATTTTCCTTTCAGAAAAACGTCTTGGTAATTTTCGTATAGTTTGATAGGAAATATGGAATTGCTTTGCAATTTGGTTGGAATTTCTGTTGCACATCAACTAAAATTGTTTTGGTGCCCTGACTGCGCTCTCTATTAATTTTTTTAACTTTTGAAATATAAATTGATTTAAAATTGGAAGTATCAATTCTGCAGTACACTACACTTGACCTACAGTGTCAAAATTTCTTGCTTATGCAGTACTTTCCGTTTTAATTCTTTAACTACGTATATCCCATCATTGTGGGCAACCTTCATCTTTCCTCAAAGCACTGGCATCTTGGGTGGAAAACCAGGGGCCTCAACATATATAGTTGGTGTGCAAGATGATCAAGCTTTATATTTGGATCCTCATGAAGTTCAATCGGTATACTCTTGTTCTTATCATTCTAAACTTGATTATTTATTGGTTCTCTGGTGTAAAAGATATTTATCTATTCTTCATGTAGAATCACATGAAGTTCAATCAGCATTGTCTTTTAGAACTCTAAGGGTGGTTGGTTACATGAGTCAAAATATCAAGTATGTTCTGATAACCTTAACATCCAAGCATCATGAATAGAGTTTTCTATTATAAGTTACAGATGGATTCATTATCAGAATAAAGAAGAAATTTAGCAATGAACTGATAATGGATTATTTGGATGAGCTAGCATGATGCCAACATTGCCAACCTAGTGTTGCATCTACTATTCTGGATGATATATGTTTTAGTCCTAATAGTGGAGTTCTTGTGCTTGTTTATGTAATATTATTGTGAATGCTACATGTAAGCTCTCACAAAAGGCTTGCTCCATGGTGGCATTATGGTGGGGGCTATTCTATATGGCCCCCAAATTTATTTATTTTTTCTGTCTCTTTTGTAAAATGTTAAGGAGTTCCAGGTCCATAGGAACTCATGTTGTGGCATCTGCCACCCTGCCCACCTTGCCCAGATCTTGTTGATATCATTGTTGGAGGTCGAAGGTCTTGGGCTTGGGGCTTCTAACAAAGCAAAGCGAATCCTGATGTTTTAAAAATATCGGGAAAATATTGCTGATATTTTGAAAATATGGGAGATGTTTTAAAAAAAGACAGATAGTTTTTAGAAAAGCACCATGTTAATAGGCTGAAGTGCCAAAGGTCTTCTCTTCCCTAGCCCATACAAAGAGATCTCCAAAGAAAATTTAGCAAGATCGCTTGATTAAACAACACATCCATATTGTACTCGATACTTGGCGTCTGGTACATTTGTAAGTTCATAGGTCTTGATGCTGTTTATGAAGTCTTTGGCACTTTCAGGGAGTTAGCTATTGCACATCTTGATATTTTCTGAGAAACTGTCGACCTTTGAGAAAGAATTGGCAACTTGTCTGAGACTTCCAGTGAAGTATTTGACACCTATTAGTGTCGTGACATTGCCTTGAAGTGCCACTTCTAGGTGATGCTTTGTGTTGGAACTTAGAAGTGATGCTACCTGTGGTCATCCCCTTGAAGGCCAAGAGAATTCCCCAAAACCTGCAACCCTGTGTCAGCTTCTCAGACCTAAAACCTTGATCCTAAACCTACCAATACCCCAAATTAGTCATCAGACTAATAAACATAGAAAACTAACCCAAACACATATCCAACAGCTACAAACCTGAAAACCGAGACCCTGAAGTCTTAGCCTTGTGGACTCCTTAGAACTCACTCAAAATGGATCAAACTTTATTCAAAATTATTGAGGAGGTCGCAAGCTTTCCAAAGGTTCAATAATCGCTCAAATCTGACTTAGGGTTTGAAAGTTATAGCCCAAACAAATTTGTTCGCGGAAATTCCAATTAGTCCCTGCACGACATAGGTCATGTCGGGCAGCACTAGTCGCAACGAATTGCACAAATTTTTAGACCTGAAAATATTCAGAAAATATCAGAGCCTTCTAGAACTTTCTAAAGGTCTGTGCTTAAAGGTTTTATGTGTGAAACCCCTAAGATGCCTAGAACCCAAGCCCATATATGCCCCTCTTACTGTCCATAGAAAAATCCTCCAAAAAAATTCTTAGAAAATCCCAAACTCCCTAAAAGATTTGGAAAAACTTTAGAAAATTAGGGAAAATTCCTAGAAAATCCTAGCAAGTTCCCATTTGCTAGAGGAAACTCTAGATCTAGAAAAACCTAGGCTGGAAACCCTAGGCCAAAATCCCTCAAAAAAATCTCCAAAAATCAAAACCCTAGGATTAAGATCTCCTAGGTCCAAACAGTTTACAGCATCAAAAAAAAAATCTCCTAGGTCCAAAAACAAAAACATTTTAAGCCAATTCTTCAAGAAAGAAAGAGAAGGCATCATAGGTGTATATCAACCCCGTAGTGCTGATATGGGCCCTAACTCTGGGTTCCTCAAGTAAGAGATCTCTTCTTTTCCTAATTTGTTTCTGATTCTCTAGCTTAGTTTAGATTTTTAGCCGTCTTTATTGATCGATACATATTTTGACCGTTTGACATGAATTTGAGATCTCATTCCGAGTTCTCCCCAGATTTGCACATAAACACTATCATACTATAAGAATCCATAATCTTGGGGGTGTAAGGTGTTGGTTCAGTGGCTTGCTGATTTTCCAATTCTTCCCATATCCCAAGTGTTGTTTTTTCCTGCTTGCTTGTTTTAGCTTTAATTTAAGATATAATGTTCTAGCGCAGTCTTAACTTAGAATATCAGATATACGTAAGACTAAAACATGTTTCTGCATACATGCGATTACTTTTTGTAACACAAAAGAGTGCTTAAATGCAGTTCACTTAGTTTACTACCCTTCTTGTATGGGCACCCACAACTTTTTTCAGAAGAATAGAAAGACCCAGCTAGTAGTGAGTAGAATAGGTTCAACACAGGTAAAACATATTGGTAAAGTTGACTTTCAATGACACTTGTTAAAATTCTGAAATAACTTGGTGGTGGATATTTAGTTATTGTAGCTGCACTATCTTATCCAATGGAATATATATGTTCATGAATAAGACAATAAGCAACTTAATACACAAGATAATTTGTACGTATTTAAGAATTTTTGTAGTTGAGGTAGTGAGCATCCTACATTGTGGTTATGTGTATTGAAATTGGTGGAGTTCTGGCCATGGCATTTATTGTAATAGGCATATTTACATGATCCTCCTAATAAGGTATTGTTAGTTGTATCCTCACCTACTACTATTCTTATTGACGTTTTTAGGAGTTCACTGCAAGTAACGTATTTGAGAGACTTGTTCTGGTAAAAATTTAGAAAGTTAATTTTGCGAAAGTCGAAACTTCTTCGCTTGGAGAACAAAAAGAATAACAGGTTAGGGAATTTTAGATTTTAAGGCCTTGGCATGCTTCATAGTACTGGGCTACAGATAAGAACCTCTTTTGCAGGAACTTTGTGTTAAAGGTAGCGCTCTCTCTTTGACATGCACTTCCAAATCTGATTTGCGACATTCCCTTTCTTAGTGCAACTACCTTTCTAGTTCTGTGCATCTAGAGGAATTTTGTTTGAGAGGTGTCAAACCTCCTTGCAACTGTTAAAATAAGTCGGTCTCTTCCATTTTATTGACTAAAATGGTGAGATTTGGGTCATGATCAATGTCTATCCTGTCAGCAAAGCTTGCAGCAGCCACCAAAGCATTTGAAGGAGGAAAGTGTTTATATAAGGGTAAGACCCTAAACAATCAAATTAAGGCGCACCACAAAAATTCACTGGAAGAGGTTGTTTTGATGCTGCGACACCCTGGATTTGATCATCTCGACCTCAAGACGTATGGCCACGAGAAAAAAACAGATTTCAAGTCTTGGAAATAGTGCATGTTGTAATTTATTATTTAGATCGTCAATTTTCGAGATTCTCAGATGTTCATAAATCCACTCCTTCTAAACTATTTTTTAATATTTAAATTTTATAGTTAGAGATGAAAATAAAACTTTCGGGCCATCATAAAGATTTATGAAACTGAAACAACATATTTTGACACTATTTGAAGGTGGGCCTAACTTTGATTGTTTACGGCCTCAGCCTTATACAAACCACACCCTTTGAAGAACGGCATTAAAATGCACATGTATTCTGTCTCCTTGCCTGCAATATTATAGATTTTAATTAGAAATTTTAGACAGTCCCAAGGCATTTTCCTTTTATTCTGGGATGGATTAGAAACTAATATTGGCCATTTCACATGGCAGATGGCCAGGAAATAAATTTAGAATATTGGAGTATATTGTTATCTGCATAATTTGCTTCATTTGTTGAAATTATTAATTATGGGAAGGAAATAAGGTGTTTGGTTAGCCGTTGCACTGTTCACTAATAATTTAGACATATTTATGGTCCTACACAGGTTGTAAATATTGAGGCAGGCAATTTGGAGGCCGAAACGTCTTCCTATCACTGCAAGTAGGTCAAATTGGGCATATGGGCATTATATTTGCTTATTTATCGTATTAGACTGGTTGTTGTATTTCTAATATTTTTCTCCCTTTTCTGCTTGGTTCCAGTGTTATAAAACAGATGCCTTTTGACACGATTGATCCCCCATTGGCAATCGGATTCTATTGCCGTGATAACGGTATGCTTTGCTGCTGCTTACTTGATTTCTTGCAAATTTGGCCAATCCATCCTTTTCATTTCCAAATGGTGAAATGGTTATTTGCTAACCACCGATAAGCTGATCAATAGTTTCATGTCAAATATTTTGTTGCTATGTATTTGCGTTGAAATATCAGAACTTTCTGAGTAGGTTGACGAGTTTTCAGAACCAATTTGTACCTCATTCTCTATCAATGTGGTCATTCTTTTTATTTCTCTTCCTTTTTAGGTTCTTTACCAGTAAAACCAGAGTAGGTTAAAACATAAGCACAGTTAATCCTTTGAATAGCAGTTTGTTTGGGTTGTGTGCCCCTTCCTGGGG
Source organism: Amborella trichopoda (assembly GCF_000471905.2). The sequence goes on from NW_006500031.1 coordinate 905,576, forward strand.
TAGAATTCCCATATTTTCAAAGCAGTTCCCCTTTCAAAAATATTTGAGAGGTTCTCATTGGCATCCCTGCTAAGTGTTTCACTATTTCTCTGGCTCTGTTTTTTTTTTTTTGATGTTTTTGTTCACAGCCATTGAGACCTAATTTGTTCCGGTTTTCATTTTTGTATTGACGTGTTCCGAGACTGAAAGTAAAGGGATTTCCACTTTCCATTTGTGAGCAGATGATTTTAAGGATTTTTGCACTCGGGCTGCTGAGATTGCGAGCAATTCAAATGGAGCACCATTGTTTACTGTTACAAATTCGAAACCAGTGAAGAAGGACGCATTGGCAAGCGGGTCTAGTGTTTGTGAAGATGAAGTCAGCAACAGAAAACTGGTTTTGGAGGCCGATTCTTTGCAGCTTCTCTGAGTGGACTTTTCAAGTTATGGAATCACAACAAGGGCTTGGGAAAGCAGTGGCTTGCGTGTTATCGATGAATGTTCATCAGGGTCTCATTCCCCTTCAATTTCTTTGTACATTTAGATGCAAAGCACAAACCTGAACTGGTATATAGACCCTTTCCAATTGATATGGGTATCGGTTACCTTTTATAAATTATTGGTTTGAGCTGGGGCTCTTGATTTAGGGATGCTTCTTTTAGGGTTCTGAATCCCTGAACTAATGGGAAACTGCCAAATCTTAGGTGCTTTATCTAGGAATGTGCTTTCTGTAGCTAGGCCTGCAAAAACATTAATTTACTCTCCTGTAGGGGTGTGACTTCTTGTGGTGCAAGATGATCCTGACCCTAGTAAATCCTTGTATTTCTTGTAAGTTTGAGTTTAAATGCTTGATCCATGCTCAACGTGAATAGCTTGTATAATACTTGTGTAGCTTTAATTTATTGGGACTTTACAATGAGACTTTTTTACTTTTGATATAAGGAGGTCACAATTACTTACAACCATTCAATGTGAAATTTGATAGATTGGGTGTGTTATAATGTTCGAGAAAAAAAAATTTTAAGTTTTGAGCTTGGTTAATAGAATAAATGCAGCAACCGAATTTCACATCCAATAGTCAAGATTAATTGTGACCATTTTGTATCAAAGATAAATGGTCTTTTCTTAATTTATGCTTTTGATGCTAAACTTCTAATCGTATTTGATACTACAGCATAAAGTTGTCCTTTTACTATTATGGGCAAAGCAGTTGGGGGATTTTTTTATCCAAAAATTTTCCAAAGTACACCTTTGATTCACTAGAACATAAAAAGATTCTTGGCTCTCAAAACCGGTATATCATCCTTAAAATGGATGGTGTACATGCATTTTTTTATGTGGACATTCATTTGGATCATTTTTAGGGCACAACAATGAATTTTTTTAGATTGATCATGGGGATGAAAGATCTGGGGTGAAACAATAAGTAAATAGGTGTTTTGTAGTTGGGAACAAGTGTGTAATTTGCTCCATGGGAGCACATAATAGTTTAACCTTTTCTTGAATTTGGGTGATTTTCGTATGTGCCATTTCATGATGAGTACATAACTATTGTGCAGTTTTGAATGTGGACAAGGGACTTATTTACAACGGAAATGATCAAAGCCTCATGAAAGATCCCCAAATTCACTGCAATGTTGTGGAGTCTCTCAACGAATTCTTACCTAAATGAATTCTATCTTTTATTATTTCTTCTGGCAATGGATTAAGTGGTCCAACTAGAAAAAATGGGCTGGCCTACAAGTTTTAGTCCTGAGGTTGGACCTGGGCTTGGCCTATCTTGTTGGCAGCCCTGAGACCTAAGATGTGTGGTTCGTCCTAATATTTTCCAAATTTTTATATTAAGAGAAGAGCTATAATATGAGCTGTAGGGGATTGTAGACAATGAGACCATATATATTTATTACAAGAAGGTCACAATCATCATCAACCATTAGATTTGAAATTAGGCGGTTGAAGATATATCGATATATGGGCATAAAGTTCAATGAAATTTCTCAAATGTTGTGACTTTCATCTATTGAATTTTACATCTAATAGCTATGACCTCCTTGTATAAAAAATGAATGGTCTCATAGTATACGTTTTCGAATTGTGGCATAATTGGTGTGAATTTTTTTTTTATGTTGAAACAGGTTTTTTTTTTTCTTTTTCTCTCCAAGCTCGTTAAGTTCTTTTGGATGTGGAGTTAAATTCATTGCAAAAGATGGCAACTGTTTGGTTATTTAACAGTTTGGACCAAAGTTCAAATGGATCTGGAGTCTACTTGAGCCTCTCTCTCTCTATCTCATTTCCAGAAAGAGAAACATAAGAGGTAGCTAACCTTTTAAATTTGCTTACATGCATTGAATTGGCCACTGACCAATAGAGACTTCATCTTCTGTAAGTGTTATTCATGCTTGGTAATACAAATAGATCCCCAACCATAAAGGTAATACAAATAGATCCCCAACCATAATGCTATTATGGCAGATAGTGGTGGATAAGAAGGTTAGATTCATCTATTCCTAGTCCAACAGGGATTTTACCAAGAGAGAGGCATCCATCCCATGCTGTTTCAGCTTCTCCCCAAGGTGTAAAGAAGATAAAGGCTTGAGGATACCTGGGTGGTGAGGCTATGGCCCCCCACTAGCCAACCTATTTACAAGTGCCAAAGCATTGCTAGTCAAGTGCTCCACATTCGTAACTGTAGAGCTAAGTGGAGGCCAAATCGTCGATGACACGCCGCGAAATCCATCCAAGCATGTGTCCTCATTTGTGAGGGCCGCGCTAACCCATGTCTGCACATTGCTCATTTGAAGCTCAAAGTCTACAGCTGAAAGCTTCCTCAAAACTCGAAGAGACCTATGTAGCAAGTCTAGCACATCATCAAAGTTCTCTCTGCAATCGGAAAGAGCAGCCACTTCGATCCTCTTCATTGTCTTGCCTTGGGCCAAGCTTGAGATATACGAAGAGGCATCCTTTGCCTTAGCTAAACATACAGATATTGCAGCTCTAGCAACCCCTCTGGAACTCCTGGTGTGTGAATTGGGACAGAGTGTGCGTATGCACAGTGAGGGGTACAGAGTAGCTCTGCACGCATGCCTAAGATAATAATTGCTTGGCCCAGCGCAACACCTGCACGCGAATGTGGCTGTGAGAACCATGACTAGTATGAGAGAGAAGCTTGGGGGGTTCATTTTGGCTTGTTAGGTTGGAATTAGTAGAAACCTTGGCGCCGAGAGGTTAAGGTGGCTTGTGAGAGATTGGAGTGGGGAGAGGGGCCCCTTGGGGTGGTCACTGGTTTGGTTGGGTACAGGCCTTGGGAGATACAAAGGGGTATTTAACCCTAAAATTAGGTTGGTTTCATGGATTCATGTGATAGTTGGGTGAGGTGGGGGTTGCCAAATTGCATGAGTCAGGCTTTGAGGATGCCTTTTGCTTTATCACATGGGAAGAGAGAAAATGCGCACCTTTTCGACTGTTTGTACCTTGGTGTTAATGGTGACTTATATAGTGAGCTTGAGTTGGAAATTTATCAGAGAGAATGTCGCATGCGGGCGCAAGCCCGGCCTGGGAACTTACAGAACCAACCTGGGCCTGGCTTGTCAAGGGCCCTGGTCCAGACCCAGCTCTACTCTTGGATTAGGTGTCCTTGCCTGGCCCTAGTGGATTGGGCCAAACAGGGCTAGTAGACATTAATTCCATCATATAGGGTCAGGCCTGTCCAGCCCAAAAACCAGACCTGAGGCTCAGGCCGGCCCTAAGGCCAAATTTAGTGCCCCAAGCCTGCGCTGCTTTGGGCTGGGGAGGGGGCAGCCCAGCCCATCACTCCCTCAACCTTTTTGAATATCGTGGTGCTAATAAAGACCTTGCTTTTAGGATGGGTAGGATTCAATTTTTTTGAAGAATTGGTCCTTTAGGATCGTGGTTGTTGGTTTGGTGACTTACACAGCGTTCTTATGGCGTAATAGAAGAGGTAAAGTTGGTTGGGATAAGGAGGGGGTGGTTTTCTTTCTTTTCGGTAGTAGCAGTTAGTGAGGTTAACACAGAAAAATAATTTGAATCACATGCTCTCTCTCTCTCTCTCTCTCAAAGTTCGAGAAATGGACTACTTTTGACTCACCACTCTTTCTTTTGGCAACTTCTCTACGTGCTCATCTTCTATCTTTAATCATCCTCAGGGTGTGGCTCCCCTCACCCTTCCAGACCATTCTCTCCGCTATCTTTAATCGTCCTCAGGGTGTGGCCTCCCTCACCCTTCCAGACAATTCTGTCCCCCGCCCCCCTCTCTCTCTCTCTCTTAAAAATATATATATATATATATGAAAAAAGTTTATATAAAGTTGAAGTTTTAAACAATCACACTAAGGTGCACCTCAAAAATTCACTAGAAAAAGATGTTTCTATTGAGACAATAGGCGTTTAAAAAAAAAAAAATCAAATCTTAAAAATAATGCATCTTGTAATGCATTATTTAGACCGTCATTTTTCAATATTTTCACGTGTTCATAAATCTCTACATTATTTTTTAAGCTTTAAATTCTATAGTTACCAATGGAAATAAAATTTCAGGCCATCAAAAAGATTTTTAGTACTAAAACAACATCTTTCGATAATATTTGAAGGTGCGTCTTATTTTGATTGTTTAGGGTTTCAAGACTATACAAACCGTACTCTTTATCTTTTGTATAAGGAAGTCACAATCACTTTTTACTGTTAGATATGAAATCGGAAGGTTGAGAGTATATTGTTGACTTTGCTCAAATTTCAAAAGAAGTCTCAAACTTTGTGATATACTCTTAAGCTATTTGATTTGATATTTAATGGCTATGATTTGTTATGACATCATTGTTGTAAAGATAAATGGCTTTATAGTTTATACAATTCCAATCTCTATTGGAGGTACCATAGTTTAAGAAGTCGGATCAATGGATTGAACAGTATTGAGTTGGCTGACCTCAAGAGTCAGATT
>NW_006500031.1:912780-960182 GCF_000471905.2 Amborella trichopoda
TTTTACATGAAATATGTTGACCAAAATACCTCCGAAAAGTTTCGGGGGTATTTTGGTCAATTTTTTAACAGATAATTTTTTTTATATATTTTTATTAGGTGCACCTTGATGAGAATAACACAACTAAAATTTCAAGTGATTTGGATTTGTAGAAAAAATAAAATAAAATTCAAGTATTATTGGACATCCGTGATCGTCAGATCAACCCAGAATCAATCTGGACCATTGGGATCATATGTTCATATGCGCTAGTGGGCAAATGGGCTAATCCCATCTTTTCTCATATATATATCACAGATGAAAATTCTATAAACCCTATGCTTTATGAAACAAAATAAAGCCTAACCTCAAATCCTTGTTTGAAAATCACTTTCGGAAACAAAATCTTCATGATTGCTCTAAAATTAATTTTCAACACCCACAAAAAAACTTAGAACTCAAAAAATGTATAGACCTTGTGGATTTATCAACATTTAATTTACGGCAAAATAGAGGGTCTAGATAATTAGTTACGATATACGCTATTTTAGAGCTTGAAATCCTAATTTTCTTCACAACCATAACGTTCAAGTCGAGATGATTGATGTAAAGGTTTTCCAAAACTTGAATTGCAATTTTTGATGAGGGCTACAGCCCTATCAAACCATTTTCCAATAGAACAAGGATTTATTAGAGGGATTTTAGGATGACTTAAAAAAAATTAAATAAGTTAAAAAATATAAATAAAATGGAAATTTTTTGTTGTGGGAAGGGAAGCCAATATTAGTACCTTCCTGGAGCTAGCTGAAAAATAAGGGAAAATTGGGGGGCTTTAAAACACTGTTTTAATACTGCCTTTGAATTTCGTGTGAGGACAAGCAAGCTGAAAAATAAGGGAAAATTGGAAAAGCATCGCACCACCAAATTGGACTTCAATCCTCGTACGAAAATGCAATTTTAGGGGAATTTACATGAAAAGTTTATGTACAAAATGATTAGAGCCGAGGTTCTAATCAATCAAAGTAGAGCCCACTCAAAAATTTCATTAGAAGAGGTTGTTTTGATAGCCAAATATCCTCAAATTGATAATCTCACATCAAGATGCATTGATATGAGAAAAAAATGGATTTCAAGTTTTGGAAATCATGTATTTTGTAATGCGTTTTTGGGCAGTCAATTTTCAAAATTTTCAAGTTTTTATAATGTATTTTGTAATGCATTTTTGGGAAGTCAATTTTCAAAATTTTCAAGTTTTTATAGATCTTTTGATCTACATTATTTTTTAAGCTTTAAACTTTCTAAATAAAGATGCAAACATATTTTAGGGCTATCAAAAAGATTTACAGCACCTTTGATAAAAAAAAAAAAAAAGGAAAAGAAAAGAAATTAAAAGAGGGGGAATTTTAGGGGTAATGGGCTGGGACCTCTTCCATACGAGTCTGGCTCGGTAATCTTAGGGTTCTAAAACACTGGCCCTTCCTTATGCTACAAGATTCTCCTCGTAACGCTTTATTGGGCTCTTCTCCAAGAATATACTTCTTACATAAATATGCTTAACTTTGCTTCATAGGACGCCGGGTCTATTTGGGTATTTGAGAAAAGTTTTGAGGAAGTATCTCCCTACGCAGGACAGGGCTTCCCGCCTATTATCAAGGTTGAAATTGCCCGCTGCAAAAACATCCCATAAAAGGGAGGAAAAAGGGAGAATTAGGGTTTTACAGTTCATCGAGGAAGAAGTAAAATTTTCCAATCCTAATGAGGGAAACTGGAAAAGAAGGACTTGTAGTTTTCAAAACTTCCTGATAAGTATGCAATTTTTCGTCGACCAAGAGCAAAGTTTTCAACTTCTATTTGCAATTTTTCTTTCTTCCATTTTTCATTTCTAATGACTCGTTGTGTCTACAAAAATTTATAGAGTTTTCATAATCCGTATCAATCGAGCTTTTGTTAATTTCATAATTCTTCAAAATCAATTTGGTGTCATATTTTTCGAAGGCTTCTGTCATAGAAAATGTTGAGTAAGCTCAAAGTCGAGGAGCTTCGAGCTCAGCTGTCTAAAAGAGGCCTCGATACTTCTGGTACCAAACAAATCCTAGTAAGTCTTATCTTATTCCCTTTGTTTTCTCTTGTTTCCATAGGTTTTTTGGAATAAAGTTTGTTCTTATAGTTTCATTTCTTAGAATTTTCAGGAGCCTGCTAAAATGCCAAATGTGAAATTCCATTGATCAATTTTTCTTTTCTCTTTTTTTTTTTTGAAAATGAATTCTATAATGGCACCACGAGTGATACTGATTGTTATTTTAGCCTTCATATATGTCAAAAGTCTTTTTCAGTAGTGTTTCTCTATATTGTAGGTGAGAAATCTGGTCTCATGTGTTATCCCCAAATATATATATATATATATACACGGCTGGATAGTGAATACCTTATTTTTTACATGACAAATGGACACATTACCTCATTACAAGGATAAACACATTAAGCATTTCAGATTGATTTTGTTCACAAGCATGTTAAGTCTTCGAGTCTGTATATTTCCCGTTTAGACTTATTGTTTCTGTTTTTGTTTTTACTTTTTCTCTGAAAATCAACCTAAATTTTATTTCACTAGATTATTTGTTGACCAATTAAGCAGAGCAAAACTGTTTGCTCAGCGGACTAGACATTCATTTGAAATGTCGATTGTGAGAAACGTTCTACATTTATCTGCTTTTTTGTTTAGTACACAGAGTATTCGAATATCTTAATGGATTCACAATTATGCTTTTTCTCAGCTTCGTAGGCTTGACAATGCCATAATGGAGGAAAAAACTTCTCCTCCAAAGAAAAGAAAAAGGGAAGACAAGTTAACCGATCATGGTGATGAAAATGAAGTAGAGAGCAAAAATGGTAACTCTTTGCCCTCAAAATCTGAAATTATTAAATCCCCTAGCAACATGAATGTTCGTGAACTACGAAAGGAGCTGGAAGTTTGCCGTTTATTGACCTCTGGTTTGAAAAAGGAACTCATAGAGAGGCTCACAACTAGTGTGGAGATGGATGGAGATCTTACCAAAGAAGATGCTACAAGTAAGCAAATTCCTCCTTTGTTGTAAACTTGGTTTTTATGTCATGGGATTGATTTTTGGTCTATTTTCTTAGCCTCGTTTAAGTAGGTTTTAACAACTAGGTTCTTGGAACAAGATTGAGTTAAAGTTTTTTCAAAACCTTCATATTCGCACATTGTCAAATATAGACTACTGTTCTCCTCATGTTCAGTTGGAGAAATTCTCACATTCAGACTAGAAAGCCCTCTTGATACACCCTATTAGTATATACCCATACAACATGCTTGATGACTAGTTAAAGAAACATGGGAGAACAATGAGTTCAACACGGATGATGAATTTTTGCAAGCAAGGATCCTGCTTTTAACTCTTTCTGGACTTGAGGTCCTTGGACTTGGGGTTCCTTTTTAACTTTGTTTGGACTGTATCTATTAACTTAGAGAACCAGCAGTATGCGTTGTGGGAGATGGAATGCAGCTGTCTTTTGACATTCAACATACCTTTTCGGCTTACTTTTCCGAATTTTTTATTAGGTTGGGATTCTTCCTCTTCTTGGATCAACATTCTTGAACTTATTTGTGGGAAGGGGCTGATTTGAGTTGGTTCTTAATTACATGTAAACTACAGAGATGTTCATGCATGTCACATAGACAAATCAGGGCCATTGAGTTTGAACAGCACAATTACTAGAAAAACTTGAGATTCTTTGAACTTTTTGAATTTATTGGGTGGCGTGTTACAGTTTTGCTTATAGGGAATGTGCTATGTACCTTAAGACATGTTTCTTCAGTACTTCGGGTGGGAACCATATTGAAACTTTTGTGCCTTTAGCTTATGCACATGGACCATGATGGGAATCACTTCAACCTATTTGGGAATTATGCAAAGAACAGAAAGTAGTGGGCCCTATGACCTCTGAGTTCTGGAGTGCTGTGTTCAGCGCCTTTTCCAAACTTCTTGGACTGTTGAAATTTAAAATATTATCCCCTAGGCTTGCGCTGGAACATAATTGAGTATGCTATGTGGGTTGTTCACTTTCTGGATGAACTTAACTAGATAATCCCAGATGACGGTTTATCTAAAAGAAAATAATGTTGAACTGCCCTGCAGTGCTAAAGCCTAAAACATCAATGCCACATAAATGACACCTTGATATGGAAAAGTCCTCTAGTTAACTTTCTTGTAGAATCAAATTTCATTGAACTCGAGTCCTTTCTTTTGTTAGATTTAGGCCTAGTGATGATGCCATGCGAATACATTATACATAGCTAGGGGCTGTTGCCCTCATAAGTTACTTGTTATTATCATTTTGAAAAGTACTATATTGATCAATGCCTAAACTCAAGAAACACCCCCCCCCCCCCCCCCCCAAAAAAATAAAAAATAAAAAAAAGAAAAAGAAAAAGAAAAAAAGAAATTAACAAAAAACAAAGAAAAGAAAAAAATAAGAACACTTTGGGTTTGACGCACAATAAATTTTGTGAATATTTGCATTGAATTAACTTGTTTTTAATGTATTTCCTCACCTAGCTGCTCAACTGGCATAAGGAAGCCTTTAAAGATTCCAATCATTGCTCCACTTTTCTCCCAATCTCCAAATGGAGTTTCAACTTTCATTTTATGAATTGACATGCCTTTAAGGACTCTTTAATCCACAATACACTGTATGCTGATGATACACTACATTCTTCTTGCACTCTTTTAAATTCTTTGATATCACAGTTTTGTTTCTCCCATTTTGTAATTCACATGACTGCATTGCTTATTATCTAGCAAAACCTTAATAATCCATGTTATGAATGTTTAACTTAAATGATCACAGTTCACGACGTTGATGAATGTAAGAAGGAGAAATTGGTCAAAGCAACTAAGAAGGGTGGTTCAATCTTGCATCAATGGCTTTCAGATGACATAAAGTTAGGCTACCATGTATTGCAAATAGTAAGTGGATCCTTTCTTGCAAATTGTACTGTACAAAATTTTTTATATTATAATGCTGATTTGTGCGTTACCTTTTTTTTTGCCTTCTTTGACTATGATCGTTGAAGTTTCCCAGCCATCTGATACTTGGATTTCTAGGTCATGCTTCTGTTTGTGGTATGGTTGGTTTCTGATGTTTTAGCTATGGTTGATTTACATTTGGGTTTACTTCTTAATATTTTCTTTACCCTTGACAGGGGGATGAAATCTATGATGCCGTATTGAATCAAACAAATGTTGGACAGAACAACAACAAGTTCTATGTGATTCAAGCTCTTGGTAGATTCTCCAGTCTTTCAAATGTATTATATTTAATTGCTTTACAATTCTCTTACCATAAAAGATAACATAAATCGGTCATTTTTTTTCTTCAAGCTCATACCATTGGTCTTGTTGTTTTGGGGAATTCGTTTCCTGCCTAATTCTTATTTGTAGAATCATTTTCTGTACACATCATTAATATCTCTTCTTGCTTTTGGTTGGTCTTATATGTTGACCAGAATCTAACATTGATCAAGCCATTACGTAGAGGCTCATTGCTTATTTTAAATTTTGTACATAATTGCATACCATATTGTGGTGTCTTGTTTTTATTGATTTATTTTGTAAATCATCACCATGGAACACAATCATGGACTCTTCTCCAACCTTTATGGCAATAATGTTTCTTCGATTTTCTCCTTATATTGGTTCACCCATGCTTATAACGTGACATATATTTGTTGCTATGTACTTAATGAATCGAAACTTTGGATTATCTCTTCTCTTTCTTTATTTTGGTCCCTGTCCTATTAACTTTGACATGATTTTTTTTTTCATGTGTATTTACTCAAGTCTTTGTATTTCTTGAAAATCTTTCTTTCGCTTGTGTGGTTAAGGCCTCAAGTTTTCAATAAGTAGTGAACCTATTTATAATTGGAATTCAAATTGAGACCTTTCTGAAATTTGTAGAAAGCTCCTGACTGCTCAAGGGTTGATATACCATGTATAGCTACTGAATTTCCTCATGACAATTGTACTTGATTTTCAAAACCAAATGCAGAAGCTGATAGTGGTGAAAAGTACATGGTTTACACAAGATGAGAAAGGGTGTGAGGGGTCAAGACAAACTATTTGGTCCTTGCACTTCACGTGATTGTGCGGTTAATGAATTTCAGTCGAAGTTCGTCTCCAAGGCAAAGAACAACTGGTCCGATAGGAAAATTTTTACTCCTTATGCAAAAAGTTACACTTGGTTGGAAATGGACTATAGTGAAGACACATGCAAAAACAAAGCAGACCAAGGTAAGATCTCATTTTACTCAAGGCTTTTACATAGGAAGCTTGCATTATATTTATCAAATGTGACTGGAACTTGCTATCTGACTGTGTTATTCTATGACAATTTTTCTTAGATAAGCACAATAACTGCATAGTTGCTGCTCAACCACGTAAGACAAGACTGCGTATTGCAGAATTTATTTCACTTATCTGCAATGTTAGCATGATGAAGCAACAAATGCTTGAGATTGGTTGGTAACTGATTTCTTTGTAAAAATAAGTTCAAACCTTTTGTTTATCTTGTCTAATGCAGTAGTCACTTTAGGTTTTGTTAAAAATGTCATCTAATGAGAATCCTGCTAGTAGAATTTTGAATGCTTCCATGTCTACACTTAATTAGTGTTATTATTATTTTTATTGGAAATTGGGTTAATGACTTAATCAATGTGAATTGCCTTTTATGCTCTCTTACCCCTTCAAATATTTCCTTCTTTTGTCTAGGTTACAATGCTGAAAAGTTGCCCCTCAGGAAGCTAAGCAAATCTACTATTACAAAGGTAAGTCCATTGACTCATCTTTTGCATATTTCCTCTGCCACTTGATCTTTCTCCTTTCAGCTTGAAGTCTCCTACTTCTAGTTATCTATGAATGCACTTTGTACATTTCATTTCGGATAGTTAAAATCTCCTGTCCAATCTAAATGGTGGCTATCTTAATATGATGGCTGTGGTACTGGTCAGTGATGAAGTTAGTATTTTGCTTCACATAGAATCTGCCTGGTTGTTGGTTCTCAGGCTTGCTGTGATTGCAGTTACTATGCCATCTTTTAGGTTAGTATCCTTTTTTACTTGTCCTGTATCATGTCGTTGACATTCTTCAGGGAGTCTCTGAACTTAAGAATCAAGCTAACTGGTATTTGAGATTGTTGCCTCTGATGTGTGGCATTCATGGTGTAGCTTGTAAAGCAACCTACTCCTGCAAGTCACCACTGAGTCTCACGTAAAGACAATTGATCACCAGCCCAAGCACCCACATAATAGTCAGACACTGCCATCACAGTTTCCAATTCTGAGGATTCTATGGGTTGCATCCAGCAGAGGGAAACCTATCAATTTGTAGGCAAATGATATCCACATGAATGGTTTGGATTCTTATGTATTTATGGGGGCTTGATCATCTACTCATGTCTGTTCATTTCAATTTACAATTATGTTGATAGTAGTCTAGACTGGAGAACTGTGGGGCTACTCTAGTGACTTTTAGACATTTCTAGCTGGCTTTACTTCATCCTAGGTTTGTGTAGAATCTTCTATGCTCCTTAGATATCATAAATTATAGTCCTTGTGGTTGTGGGGATTGAACTTGGTGGATTGTAAAGAGAAACTATGAGCTCTGTACAACCCTTTCCTGGTGTACTGGAAAGCAACCTGGTGGTCCAGTCGACCTGTTCAGAAAAGAAAAGCGCCGCAGCACATCTCCAACACACTGCTTCTAAGCTACCATAAATTTCTAAAACAAATAATTTTGGTTTCTAGACACTTTGCAGTTTCCCCAATTCAATGAAAAGAAAATTGAATCAGATCTTTGACCCTGTCTTTTACTCAAGAGAGTGGTCTAGACTATGCACGACTTGGTGGCTATTTATGCCTTCAGATCCATCTAATGCATAGGCACTTTAGTCAGGCAGCTGCCTGTGCAACGGTGGGTGCAAATTTATTTCACTCTGGCTCTAGGTGGCACCTAAGTTGCCACTTGGCTTCTTATTAGTACCATGCTCTTTGCCATATTGCTAATCCTCCTCAGTCTGTCTTTTGCTAGAAACCACAGACTGTTGCTGTTGCTGTCCTCTGCTTAGTTTCATTTGTGAAATCCCTTCTCTTACGTTGGATACTGCTCTGCATGCATGAGGACTACTTGTGTTCAGATTAAGCTGAACACCACCTTGTCAAAGTTGGTGGTGGCACTCTTATGGACGTCTTTTATAGGGTTGCTTTGTATCCTCACTCAGGGTCTTTGCATAACTTGTGTGAAAGCATGGTATATCTGCAGCCTGTCCAGCAATTGAACCCTACAGGATCTCGGTCAAGCACCCAAGAAGCCTTGTGTTTGGGGTTCATACTCCTTGAGAGTTGTTATTTTTGTGAAGGATTTTGATCGTGGTTTGAGGCTACTATGCTGGTGAACTCGTCATCAGCAAAGTGTTGAGGCTTTGGCTGAAAATCATTACACCCCTTTGAATAGCCATTTCATTTGTTGCATTCAAGTTGGTAACCTTCGCAGTTGGATTTTGGATCAATGGTTGTGTAATTGGGTTTCTTAAATCTTTTGTGCAAATCGTATCTGTCAAGAAAGAAAAAAGGGGAGAAAAGAAAAAAAAACTTATTGTGCAAATGGTGTTATAGTATCAATTAATGAGGTTGACTCGTACTGTCCTGTCTGTTTCTCCCTTTTACAGGGATATGATGTATTGAAGAGAATTGCTGATGTGATTGGACAACCAGATAGGCTCAAACTTGAGCAACTGAGTGGGTATGTATTTAGTACATTACAATGCTAGTCCTTATATTCATAGTTGCATGACAGAAATCTGGAATTTCTTACATGAACATTTACCTGAAGAAGTGTATGCTGAAGTCTTTGGGTTGCGATACCTTTGCATGGATCTTAGATTTACTATTTCTTTCTATGCATTAGATTTATGATATTAATGCTGAGATCTTGCACAAACAAGAATGGATTATTAAGGCGATACCTTCGCCTGATTAGTTGAGAATAAGCTGAATTTACCTGTGACTTCCTTGAACATTCCTTAAAAAGTATGGTGATTTATTGAATAAAGATGGAGATTGGAATACCCTACGAGTTCTTTCACTCTGAAATGACAGCATGGTAAGAGAGGTTCTTGAATCCCTATTTACTGTGACTCTACCCACCTTTAATGCTAATTGAGTTGAACAAGTACAGCTTCTAACTAGAAAGGAGGCAATGAGTCCAGCACGGCCCATGGCAGCATTTCTCCTCTTCAGTTCCAGCCGCTGTAGGAATCGGGCTTGGACTTGATTGTTTATCACTTGATGTCAAGCAACACTACATCTCAAGTTCCATTCCTAGTACGGAACTACCCAGGAAAAAATAGAGGAAAAGATCCAGCCGCTGTTCATCTTTGGGGAAACTAACCAATTTAAAACATGCTTATGTGTTTTATTTGTTTTACACATTCAGAAGTTATTTATTTCTTAGATGGTCATGTGCTGATTGTTTATGTAAGGAACTCCAATATTTGATGATAGAATTGGTTTTTTGATTCATTTTGAATTCCAAATCTGTATTGTGCTTTTTAATTTTGTCTTTCATGTTTTTCGTATTGTAGGAAGATCCCCTTTACTTTTACTATGGACGGCTTCATAGTGAACTGGTACCACTTGAAGCTGATTCTCAAGAATTTTCCTTGGTAATCCATTCTGTACTGAAGCTTAAAATATATTAAATGCCATGATGTGACAAAGATTTTCTTTCTTTCCATTGATTTCTAAAAGAGGAGCATTCATCTAATGCCTGTATCTCTCTTTACCTTTCCATGTCGTTTGGTGGATTTGCTTCTTTTCAAAGTGCTAACGAATGGATAGTATGCAAATGAATAGCCTATGGAACAATATTTTGTTGTTTATTCTGATGGTGTCACACCAATTCTATGGGCACATTGTTTTAGATTTCTGCCCTTATATATTCATACTCTGTACTGTCCCATGTTCTTCGACATGCTACTTGAGGCATGCAGATTTCATGTTCAATGCATAAATTATATGCCACAAGTTAGTGATACACTGATCCTATATTCCCACTAATTAATAAATGATTCAAACTGAATTATTTGGCGCTACTGTGCTAATAATTTAGAACCGGTAAAATTTGACTAGAGTAAAGGTTGGTAACAATGACATGTAGAAGAGCTCGGTTTCATGAAGGTGAAGGTCACCATTAATCGAGTTCCATTCCTTTGGGCTTTGTTTTTCACTGATTTACTTTGATGTTGCACAGTTGAAAATTGTTGATTGTCATTTGATATTTCTGAGTTGATGCCCAGGTATTTTTCTACATACTAATAAGTATCTCGTTCTATTGAATTTGTTCCATTTTTGTGCTACAGGCCCCCAAATATTTTATGGGAATTCTGCTGGTTATTATGTTATGTTATGTATCTCCATTTTGTGCAAATGGTCTCCTTTCAGCACACCAATGTGCATACGATGTTCTCTTGTGCATTTCTCTATGCATGTATGCATGTATCCATGTATCCATGTATTGAAACATGTTCTGTAGGTTAAAGTGCTGCTAGAGAGATGCGCATTGAAACAGTATCAGCTTGACACATCTTTACGTCCACATTGTTTGATTAGTACCTTCTTGTGTTTTGGTAGTTTCCTGTGTTTTAATTTTTGTTCTCCTTTTTCTTGTTTCCTTTTTTGGTTCTGATTAATATTGACGTTAGCCTTTGATGGGGTCTTAATTGTGTCTCTTGTAATTTTCTCGGACATTTTTTTAAGGGTGTGGTATGTACAAGGTGGCAACTTTACTTGTAAAAGTAAGGTTGTGACGTTCTACAATGTCATTTTAGTTGGATAGTGTAGATTTGACATATCTTTAACACTATACCAAAAAGTAGCAATGTCAAATGTAGATTTGACATATCTTTAACACTATACCAAAAAGTAGCACGTCTTTTAAGACAATGTCAAATGAGTAGTGTAGATTACTACTCCCTTACTTCTTGCAACCTTATATAAACTTTTTCTCTTTTTTTTAAAACCCAAACAAATTTATCGAATATCCAGATGAATGCCATCCTAATAATTGTGTAGTTTTTCACATGCTTTTGTAATTGTGTAGTTTTTCACATGCTTTTTGTAATAAATATTCCATCATTTTAGATGGCAGATTATTGAACAATCTGTGATGGAATGTTGGTTCTTTCTTTTGTCAGATTGAGAAGTATATGTGGAATACTCATGCTGAAACACATTCCTATTATACTGTTGATATAGTATGCTTCTTTAAGGTTTCCAGAGAAACTGATAATGAATGATTTAGAAGGTGAGGACATGATTTGTTGCTATTATTATGTCTCAATTTCTCTGAACAATCATGCCCAATTCGTCCCTCTGCCTTGTTATTTTTTTCTGCTTTGCTCAACAGATGTTGATTTTGTTTGATTTATAGTTGCAAGCTACAAGTTTATGGCTGATACAATTTTTTTGCCTGGTTCCAGTTTTCTAGCACAAAAAATAAACTGCTCTTGTGGCATGGTTCTCGACTTACAAACTGGACTGGAATTCTCTCTCAAGGTTATTCATTTCCGTAAATCTCTACTTTGTGATAAATCTTTTCAATTGGTCCGAATAGGTGTTTTGCCCATTTTATACCATTTCATACAACCTATCACATTGCCCTTTTCTTTTTCCTAATACGATAAGAATAGTGGTTATATAATCTTTGACATACTAAAATAATGGTTATATTAAAGTGAGGTAAGTTTTAACTCCCTTATTTCGTACCTTCTCTATTAAAATGAGTGAATTTGAAAATGCTGAGTGCTTGGTATTCCATGTAACAGGACTACGAATTGCTCCTCCAGAAGCACCTGTTACGGGTTACATGTTTGGGAAAGGTGTTTATTTTTCTGACATGTTCTCCAAAAGCTCAAACTATTGTTACTCATCTCATTCATCTTGGGCTGGAGTGCTGCTTTTATGTCAGGTTGTTCATGGAATTCTCATGGCAGTTAAACTGGGTTAGATTTGTTTTAGTCTAGCTGGCTAGATTTGTTTTTGTCTAGCAATACCTTTACAGTTGCACAACCATTGAAATACATGCTTTGATCACATTTAGACTCTGCTTTCCAGGTTGCTTGAAGGGAAGCTAAGGTCTCTCTTGTTCTTCATTATTTGTATATGCATCTGATAGTTTTCTTCTATTATATGGATTTTTTTGTCACACTCACAGAAACACAGACACACCTCTTGCGAGATATAGAAGCAAGGCTTTGCTTGAATGTATATATTTGGTGTGCATATGCCTTACCAGCACAGACTATCTAATCAGATTAATCTCATGCATGTTGAACATTTCATCAGTGTTTCTTTCTCATGTAGGCATCATCAGCATCAACTACTGAGTCAAATGTCAGAATACTAGCTTTATATACACTCAAGAAATGTAACTTTTTACTATTTTAGCAATTCCCTAATATGGTTTAATGGAGCAGTCAGGGTAACTATTGACTTAGAATCACAAGATAACAACAAAGGAACCTTTTTGCTAGTAAGTGCATCTCATATGCTTCATGTAAATATATCAGATTGCAATGACACATCGGATGGCTGCTAGCTTCTGAAGTAATAAGATCGAGGATATTATGGTCACTATACAGATTCTGTGGTACATAACTGAGCAGCACGATCTTATTCTCATGTATATATTTTGACTAGTCTACAGCCTGTACGATGCACAGTCTCGCCGAATCAAATTATGAATAATTTTTACCTTTTACACTGATACAAAATAATTCAAATAATAAAAGTTTCAATTACAAATTGAGAAAAATTTGAGAATTTATTAACTTATTTATTAGGACTCTACTATTGAAAGATAAACTACTGTTACTTTTCATAGCCTATATTTTACATTGGTAATTTTTCTAGAAAATATTTCAAAACCAGATAGTAAAAGAAGTCATAATTTGAAAAAGAAAATCACATTAATCTTTTCCAAAATTAAACTTAAAGAAATTTTATTTAATCTTATATTTGTATTGAAACTATATTCATTAGGACTCTATAAAGAAAGATTGCTGCTCTATCCCTTGTTTTAAATTGGCAAAACTTTTAAACAACAATAATTCATAACCAAAAAATAAAAATTAAGAAAGTGTAATCGTTTTTATTTTTTACAACTTTAGAACAAGTTTTTTTTTTTTGAGAAAAAACTCATTGATCCTATATATGTCTGGAGATTTATTAGGAATGATATTCGTACTTTGAGAGAGCATATTGCCCAAATCTTGATGCCGTCTTAATTCGGATTGTCAAATAGCAATAAACCTATTTGTATCGGGATTCTCTTTCGAAGAGGAGTAGATATGGCAGTTTCTTTTTCCAATGGTTATGATCTAGTCCATTAAAACAGAACTCTATGTTTGCATAATTACGAGGAACTTCAGAAGAAATTCAGTACATGTGGTTCAAATGTATACAATGGAAACCCACATACATATATAAAAATCAAATATCAGGGAAGATCCAAGCAAAACTAGGATGCCACTTTTTAGCGTGTCAAGAACTTGCAAGCTCTCTGAAAGTCCATTAAATTTGCAACCACTTCACTAAAAATCTTTCTGAACTTCCCTGCATTTTGTTGAAAGATTAAACAGATGGGGCCTTTTCTCTTTTCTTATCACCCATTTTTTGGGCAATTTCAGCACCAAAGGAGTCGGAGCAACTGCCCCGATCCTTCAGGTTTCCGTGTGCTTGAGGATGGTGTCATCGTGCCCCTGGGAAAACCAAAGAAGCAGTCTGGCCCTCAGGTATTGCTAGTCATTATTATTAACAATATTTTGATTGCATGTTCCTTATGTAAGTTGTATTTTATTTTGTGATCTCATTGTCCTTCCATTTCCAGGGAAGCCTGTTATACAATGAGTACATTGTCTATAACGTGGATCAGATTAGGATGAGATACGTTCTTCAATTAAATTTCAATTTCAAGCATTGATGGCATTGCATAAGGTATAGCTCATGGGTGATTTTGATGTTGTTATCCATGCTGTAACTGTTGTCTATATTTATCATATGGAACGCTAAGAAAGAATCAGGATTCCTGGAAAGGCCTGATGGTTTTTGTTCAGAGTGAGTGAAGGCAACGTGGCATTCAAATTGCTTGTACCTGTAAATATAGGAGAGAGAGAGAGAGAGATGCCCTCACCACTTGTTTGATGCTCAAAAGGGATAATTTAAATTATTTCTAGGGGATAAATTATTTTTGGGTCAAGAACATAACCAAGCTGAAGATATTGTATGCTTATGTGCGAGCATATCGATCATTCACTACTTCAGGTGAAACCCCAAAAAAAAGAAAAAAGGAAATGATAAGACCGCATACCTAAAAAAATAAAACTTTCTATAAAAGGGAATAAAAACTTCTACAATTTTTGGATTGTCAGATTTAAGTGTTTAGAAATTCAAGATTCAAAACGTTTATTCTAAAAAATACTCATCTAGGATCTCAAAATTTATTATCGAAGAAATCTTCTTAAGTAACTCTTTTACTTGAGAAATAATGAAAGTGCAGACTTTATTTGGACAACTTTATTAGACAAGGCCCCATGGCACTTGCAAATTTGAAGAAACACTTCCCCCAATAAACTTTGGAGCAGCCTACCGTTCAACTTCAATCTCCAAAATTAGGAAACATCTGTGCAGTCTATGATTTAGAATAGTTGATGTTTTAAGTATCTTTTGATAAATGTGTGAAATAAATAATTGATATTTTAAGGGTATTTTGAAAAATTTATCCAAAATCTTGCAAGTACCTAAATGACCTAATTGCAAATAAGTAAAATCTTTGTTAGTAAAATTATTGATTTAATCTCCTCATCGATTTTTTGAGGTGGTTAACCCAATGTATTGGGACTTGGACGAGTAGACTCGGGCTCAATTGAGTTACTAAGTAAGGGCAAGCTCATTGTACACCTTCCTGTAAACAGGGAGGTGTACAATACTCACAGGCAAGTGCACTTGGCAAAGTAGTAATATGCTCAGTCGAGTCTTATCAAGTCAACCTACGTCTTGGCAGCCTTTGAACTGCATTTTTCATTTGATTAATGCATTTATTGTTTTCCCTTTAGAAAAGATTTTGATATTTATAAAACTCACCCGACCACCAAATTGATCAATGGAAGCTTTAATTTGAATTAAAATCTGTGGTTTTTTGAGTTTGTTGCATATGTTCTTGGGCCACATCTGCTTTTTACTAGATTTCTCATCAATTACGCATCCAAATATCTTGAAATCAAGTTTATTGGGAAGCTCTTTGGATCCTCTTCTGGGTTTGTTGTTTTGATTTGTTTGATTATAGCAAAAAAAAAAATCTGGCTTGAAAGCCAATGAACTGTTGAATACAACTGTGTTTGAGCCATGCCCGCCTTTTTATAGATTTCTCATCCTTTACTCATCTAAATATCTTGAGACTAGGTTAATTATGAAGCTTTTTCAATCTTCCATATATCCCTTGTCTTGATCTGTTCTATTATATTTAAAAAAATTGATTGATCTGGCTTGAAAATCTATGCTATATCGAAGAAGAAAGTTTTCCTAAACCATGTTTGCGTTCTAGATTTGGCATCGTTTACTCATCCAAATTTATGGAAATCAGGCTCTATGCTCTTTGAATCTCTACATATTCCTTATATTGATTTCTTTGATTATGTCAAAACAGTTGATAGATCTGGCTCGAAAATCTCAGGTCTATGCAAGAACACAGTATTCTTGAGGGCAAATTGTATTTTGCACGATTTTTCATTTTCTTCTAACCCAAATTTCATGAAATCAGATTCATTTTCAAGCTTAATTCATCTTCCTTGTAAGCCTAATTTTCAAAAGTTTTCCCAATTTATTTGCTTCATCAAGTAATTTTTTCTTGTCTTGGACATGCCTAGTGTGAGTGCACTTGGATTCACCTGAGTTACTGACATCTTCCAAGGGCTGAGGACTGTGGCTGAGGCGAGTTTGGGTTGACCACTCTAATTACATTTTCCTAAAAACCAATGGGAAAGCTTTCTATGTTCTCCCTACAACATAGAAGTTCTATCCTACCCTTTATCCGACCTTCCATTTTTTGAATGGAGGGTTAAGATTGCCTCAATCACAATGTTACATCTCTACACTGTTTTATTTTTAATTTTTTTCTATAAACTGTTTTGACACCAAACTTTGGACGTCCATTTCTCTATTAAACTAGCACTAACAAAAATGTAAAAAAAATTATTTTCAATAAAATTAAATGATCAAAATACCCTTGAAAACTTTAAGGGGTATTTTGGGCATTATTTTTTATCGAAAATTTATTGTTAATATTTTGTATAGGTGCGCCCCAATGAGAAGATGGCACGTAGCAAATTTTAAATTCAGAAAAATTGTATTAAAAAAACTAAAAATAAAATACTTTGAGAACGGTGAGTGGCTCTCTTCATAAAAAATGGACGGCTGGATGGTAGGGGGAGGATAGAACTTCTGTGTTGTAGGGAGAACATAGAAAGCTTTCCCAAAACAAAATTGGGATAATTAGAGATGCATTAGAACTTAAGAATAAGGGGAATATACGTAAATATTACATTCATATCCCCTTCTTTAAGAGCATATTTAGACTTTTGCATCTATAAAAATAAAAAAAAATAAAATTACAAGAGCATCATGTATAAATTTTTGGAGCATTTTTTATATTTTGGTAATTATATTTATTTAAAATTATATTATTAGATCTTTTATTGGTACATTGTGGTTTTAAGAGCACATTTGACATTTTAATTTTGTCTTTGTTTTCTTCTCTACAATGGATTGAGCTCAAATATTGTGTGTCCATATTTTTCACCATTGTGTTTTTGTAAAAAAAAAATAGAAAAACCAAAAAAATCACCAACACATCATAACAAAAATTTAGAGCTATTTTGGTCATTTTATTCATTTAAAGAATTTTAAATTTATTTTACTGGTACATTATGATAGGAAGTATAAATGCCTATAATTTGAGCTCAATTCAATATGTGGAAAAAAATTTAAAATACTAGATATATTCTTAAAAAAATTGGACAAAAATATCATCATCATCGTTGGAGCATTTTCCCAACTAATTGAGTTGGCTACACGAATCCGGATATGTTGTTCTGCTCTATCAAGGGTTATACCTTAAGCCATAAGTCTCAATATCTTTTCTCACTATTTCCAATCATGTTCTTTTGGGCCTATTCTTTGCCTTCCACTTGTATTGAGCCAGCCTTTTAATAGGGGTTGGGTTGGACATGCGTTAGTTTCCATTGTTTTATCAAATAATTAAATTTATTTAATTTTTTACAATTATTATTTTTAGTTTTTAAAATTTATTTAATTTTTCATATTCATGATCTCCATGTTAGAGATTACATATCCTTAAAAATTATGTCTTAAAATCCATTTCAAAAATAGATTTATTAAGAGGTTTGCATTTCTACATATGCGGGCTTGGCCGCATAGAAACCGGGTCTTTTAGAAAATGCTTACCCGAAACGAGGATCACTGATCCATATAGGATTCAATGGGAAACCCAATTCTTTTATAGAATAGGGAATCTGTCCAACCCATTGTTCGTAAAATTGCCTGATCTAGCAACTAACCGCACGGTTAGATCGGAACCAGCCAATGGCCGATTCCGGTTTTGGGCAGTTGGGGTGATCAATTGATATTTAAAAATAAAAATAAAAAAAAAATGTATATAAATTCTTAAAAATAAGGAATTTGATTTGTAATACATTTTTAAATATTATTTGCATTATGGTAAAGATTAAAAATTGGTTTGGTCATAATACTCACTTTTATATTTTTCCATCTTTTTTAGAAAATTTAAAAAATAGCCATTGGAAAATATAAAATGGGTTACAATCCATTTTTTCATTAATTTTCAACTTCATTTGAATGTGTTTTGTTATAATCATTTTTTATATGTTTTTCATATTTTAATAGATTTTTTTTTTGTATTTTTTTTTATTTTTTTTCAACACTTTTTTTACCGTCTCGAACTTGCCCGGTTAGAATGGTTGAATTAGTCGGGTTATTGGTTAGGCCGGTTAAACTGGAAATAATCGGTTAAATTGTTTCTAGGCCTATGTCCAATTAACCGTTCCAATTCGATTTTGCGAATGCTAGTTCGACACAGCAGGAATAGCTCAATTTTGTCATTGGCTTGGCGATCTATGGCCCGTAATGAAATCGAAGATCTAGGTGAGAGAACCAGGCAATTCTCATTTTAGATAATATTCATTTTTTTAAGTGGTTATCACAAGATTCCCAAATCCCAACATTTTAAACCGGGTAGCCCTATCTTAAACTACTGGTAGCCAATCTGATTATCTTCTTATAAACCCCGTTCATCTTCTTCAATTAACAGCCTCTTATCTTAACCTGGGTTCATCTTCAATTAGCTAAACAGCTTCTTCTTCAATTAGCTAATAGCCTTCTATCTTAACCTGGGTTTATCTTTTTCAATTATAGTCCTATCTTCTGCCCTATCTTAAACTGGGTAGCCCTATCTTAACCTATTGGTAACCTTATCTTCTGCTGCTACAGTTGTCGCCTAGTTATTATTTATTTCTAGATATACAAAAATTTAATTTTTGGGTATCTATTATTTCAAAAAAATAAACGAATTCTCTGCTAAGATCACAGTTGTCGTTCTAGCTATTGTTTATTTCTAGATATACAAAGATTTATTTTTTGAAAATTTTTAGATATACAAAGATTTATTTTTTGGGTAGCTATTATTTCAAAAAATAAACGAATTATCAACTAAGATAATAGTTGTCGCTTTAGCTATTGTTTATTTTTAGATATACAAAGATTTATTTTTTGGGTAGCTATTGTTTCAAAAAATAAACGAATTTTCAGCTAAGATAATTTTTTCTGTTAAGATCTATTTATTTTTTGCTGCTATTGTTTGCTGATAAATTCGAAATATTTGAATTCTCTCGTCAAATCAGTGTCATTGAATTATTATTTTTTTTAACTTTTTAAAATTAGTTTACCTCGTCACTCTCCTCCAATGCCCCCAGCATAATTTCTCCTCCAATATAGTCATAAAGCCTTTTAAAATACCAAATTTCTCCAAACTTTCTTTTTTTTATCAAATTTCTCCAATTTTTTTTTTTCTTTTGAATTTACCCATGAAAGTTTTCTGAAGAGAGATATTCTCCAAACTTTTTTTTCTTTTGAATTTGCCTAGAAAAGTTTTTTGGAGATAGATAAACGAAAGGCTTTAGCAAAAAAAAAAACATAAAAAATATGATGGCCTAGCATAATAACAATATGTTATTCTAAAGTGTTCAACATCTTGAAAACATTTGATTCCAAATCAAGACATACAAAAAGTGTAGCTAATTCTTATGCCTAATGCAATTATAAAATTTAAACTACATACTAATAGAGATTATATGCTCAACCATTTCCCAAATTTCTTCTTGACACTGTCAAACAATAACAATGTATTTCCCACGTTGCATCTAAATACTACCCAAACAATGACAATCCATTTGCAAGTAACGTATTATACCAGTAATATATTTCACACAAAATATAAAACCTTTCCTTTCCTTGAGATACTCCGAAACCACCAAGTTTAATGTTATTTTTTGGCAATTGATAACTGACAAGAGTAAATTGTTTGCTGAAAAGCTATCACAGATAGTTATAACCAAAAAAAAAAAGTCAAGAAACTAAAACCTATTTTTTGGTCATTGATAACCGACAAGAGTAAATTGTTTGCTGAAAAGCTATCACAGATCGTTATAACCAAAAAAAAAAAAGTCAAGAAACTAAAACCCATCTCAGCTTGTAAGGAAAACGCAAAATGAGTATACAAAACTGTTCTCTCTTACATAAAAAAGGGAAGAAATTGTTTCCTAACTCTTGGAATGAATCTCCCCAATGAGAACTCATTCATCTGATGAAGAGGATGAATGTAAAGGGTATCTTGAAAGGATATCTGCCCAAGTGCTATCCCCATCTGTCACGTCCTTCACAACTGCTGCTACTTCGTCCACGCTAACACGAACCTGATCCTTAGAGTCTCTCTCTCGAACTGTCACAGAGTTCGATGAGTCCACAGTGATAGCAAATGGAACCCCCAGTTCATCAGTTCTAGCATAGCGCTTCCCAATAGAGGTACCAGTTATGTCAATCTTATGAGATATGCGAGCACGTGTCAAGGCCTTGGAGATAAGTTTAGCAACTTCTTCATATTCTGGTTTTTGAATCAACGGGAAAACAGTGCACTTAATGGGAGCCACCAGGGGAGGGAACTTAAACACATTGCACTGTTCATCTCCAGCTTTGTTCGGTCTAGTGTAGAAGGAATGCTCAAAAAGGCAGTATATGATACGGCCTATCCCAAATGATGGTTCAATCACAGAAGGAGTGAAAACCTTTTGATGTTCCTTCTTTTTCTCTTTAGAGATAGAGACCATGTTCTTTGTTAGGGTGACAGATTGCCCAAGGGTGCAGACAAAGAATTCCACCTCCCCTTTGGCTTCTAAGTTGGCCTTCACTTCCATAGCCTCTGCTTCTTTCATGACCTGCTCCACAACCAGGAAACGAATAAACAGATATAGGGCCAAAAGAGACCAACACTGAAAGGATTTAATTCAATATAAAGACATTAAAAAAAAAAAGAACGCACGGAAGATTCAAATGAAGCTCACCTCAAGTGCTTCAATCACTTTCTTTTGATTGCCCTTGAAAACCAGCCCAACCTCCTTCTTTGATGGGGTGATAACCAATTTCTGCAATGGTGTATGCAATAAATCGGCAGTATAGATTCTATGCTTGTATGTTCATGTATAACTCCTCAAATATTAATTCCTTTTATGAATTATCACAGTCACTCATAATTATGTAACCCAAGAAAAGTCCCACATGTTTCTTGAGAGCCATAATAACTAGAAGTTTGCTCCATTTGATAAAGTTAACTTTTTATTTATTTAAGTAGCACATGTCGGGACTAGTGCTACTTTGACACTTTGCTCATGTCCAACACCTGGATGTATTGGATAAGGTCAGAGCTCCTATTTGCACACGCTGTGTTATGGAAAAAGCATGGTCATATCCCCCTCAATGACCTCACCTGAACATCACCCCCATATGGAATTTTCGGTGCAACATCCCACCACCAAACAACCGAAAAAAAGAGAAGTTTGGGAGCATTTGGAACTTTCATTTTAGAAAACAGCATAAATGCATAGTAGCCCTGTTTAATACACATGGAGTTTTCCTATGGAAAATACCAACAATGTAGAGCTTTGATTTGGAAATGAGTAACACTTTGCATCAGCTTTTTTTTTTTTTTTCTTCCAGGCCTTCCATTTCAATTTGCATCTTAAAATTCTTCCTGAGCTCTCATGCAATGCAAGTTCCAGCAACTTGTGTGCTTGTGTTTGTGAATGTGTGCTCATATTTTTTGAGAAAGAGGAAATCCTAAATATATGTACTTACCTCTACTTCTCTAGGTTCTGCAAATTTCTCTTGAGCAACTAGCTGGACACCACTTTTCTCCTGGAAAGCAAAAAAAAAATACAAAATGGTTCATCAATGTTCATCATCATTATATTATTCGAGTAAGATGAATCTAGAAAAATGTTAGCTTGTAAGGGAGAAAAAGAAAAAAACTGTGTCGAGCTTCTTACTGTGTGAGCACGGAGATCATATGCAGAGCGATCTGCAATACCAACACACTCAATCCAGCCATAAGAGGACTCAATTTCAGCGTCCCAACAATCTGCAGCATAGTGAGCCATTTCATTGGCCATATGCTGCCTAAAGCGCAATCGTTCTTTGTCAATCCCAAGAGACGTCATGAAAAGGTATGTCCTCCCCATGAAATAACCCAATGTCTCATTGTTGATGATTCCCTAGTGAACCAAATGAAATTCCTGTTTATCGATCAAACCAAGTAATTGGAACATTCACCAGAAAAATTGGCTTGTGATTCATTTCTGAAAATATTAGTCACAAAACACTAGTAGAACCAAATGGCTATTGGAAACAAACACTTGGAAAAGTAGCTAATATCTCAGAAGACTGCCATGGGCAAAACTCACAAAACAGCTAGTCATTTGCAAAAGTAACATGAGAGAGAGAGAGAGAGAGTTAGTTTCTTCTAAAACCCTTATTTCTAATTGGTACCACACATTTGCTACTTTGGACGCCTCCCGTCCTTATCAATAAAACCATTAAAGGTACAGGAACCTTTTTAACTGCATCACCAAGCTGGAGCTTCTTAAATGGTTTTGCCTCCTTTTGCTCATCTCTTGGGTACATGAAGAATTCCAGATTAGATACATCCTTAAATTTTGGATGAGATTTATCATCAGGGTCCACAAAATGCTCAATCTCGGCTAAGGTGAACTCCCGAACCCTTAGGAGACCTTGTCGAGGAGATATCTGAAAGGCAAAAACCAAGTAAGCCTCAAGATACAGGAAATAATAAAACTTACGAGAGACCAGGAGAGGCCACCATCTTAGGTATCTAAACTGCATGTATACATTTTGCAAAAACAAGGAA
The DNA here is from genome assembly GCF_000471905.2 of Amborella trichopoda. The sequence continues at coordinate 935,400 of NW_006500031.1, forward strand.
AAACAAGCCATTATAACTTTGAATGGTAAACAGTGTGCGTCAAAATATTATCTAAAATAAAGGTATGGGAAAGTACAAAACTTCCAAACTTATATCCATAGTTAGGTTCAGAGTCCAGTCCTTCTTAGTTCATTTATTATGTTTGCATTTTATTTTTTGGTATATTTTTCTCATTGGATAACATTACTAGCATTCATCAGAAAATAACCCTGACAAGCAATACCTCATTTCTGAAAGCCTGACCAATTTGCGCTGCGGCAAAAGGAAGCTTGTTACCATTGTAATAGTACAGATCCTTGAAATTGACAAATATACCTTGGGCAGTCTCGGGGCGCATGTACCTGCAGAGCATAGATAACCCATCTCATTAACAAGCTCCAAGGACTGGAGATGCAAATGGTGTACGGCAGGTTTTTTTTTTTTAAAATTGTGTACTGCAGTTTTTTTTTTTTTGAAAATTAAATTGTGTACCATAGTTTTTTTTTTATTGAATCTGGAAAATGGTCTACCACAATTTTCTTTAGGGAACATAAAAAGAATAAAAGGCGGCTAGAACACTAGCATAAATCATGGTGGTGCTCAGGAAGTTCGGAATTTCAAAAGTGATAGGACTATTATATTTTATAAGTGACTATTTCACACCAGTCTATTTGACTCATTTTTACTAAAATACCCCGATATCTTTAAATACCGGATTGGGGTCAAATAGTTATTGAAAAATACTTGTTCAGGCTTGTTTTTGAGAAACCAAGCTTCTGGGGGTCACATGCAATATTTATGCAAGTTTTCAAACTTCCAAAATCTTTGCTCCTCTTTTTGAAATTCACAAGGGAAGGGAAAAAAAAATAGTATGAGCTATTGAAATTCTTACCCAGGACTCAGGCCAGAAGGGCCTATAGAGGTCGCGAACATCAAATTAAAAGGGTATGGATCTGAGAGAGGATTCTTCGTATCTGGCGCAACTATACCATACTCCTTGAGTTTTGAACCCAATTCCTTGGCAGAGAGGTCATCCAAAGTCGCCATAACGCGCTTATATTCCATGGCCTTTTCCTCAGGTAAAGTGAGGTCCTTCTCAAGCTTATCCTTGCAAAAGTCCTTGAGCAAGTGATCTGCTCTGTAACATGTACCTGTTTTCTCATCCTTTACCATAAGATCTGTAAATTTGTCGACATGACCTGAAGCTTTTAACACAACTTCAGGAGTCACACAAGGACAATCCACTTCCAACATGTTTTCCACTAGGACAAAGTGCTGCAAAGGGAAGTAGGTAAATCAGTCACACAACTTCAGGAGTCACACAAGGACAGTCCACTTCCAACATGTTTTCCTCTAGGACAAAGTGCTGCAAAGGGAAGTAGGTAAATCGGTAACAACATATTTACTGAACATTAGTAAAAGTCACATTATGATTCCTTTTTCGACATGTGACTGACTTCAGTGATTTTAATGTGATGCACTTTATTTGAGACCGAAGGTTCCTTCATAAGTTTATCTAACGAGAAACAAGGTTTAGTATAGCATCTTAATCCTGAAGGTTAAGACATGGTCATGCTGATTGCTTGAAGATTTCACATTCAAACTCTTCCCATCTTCAAGCAATTGCACTTGCATGTCTCATGTCTGTCAAGATTTATACCATGCAATTCCACAGATGAACTTTTGCAAGATAAAGCTCGTAATAATCTGATGGCACACACATGACTGTAGTAAACAAAGATAAGCATTTCAAATAATCAAGAGTACCACAACATTCATCCTCCAACTTTAGCTTTAAAAATATGATGAAGATAGGAACAGCAAGGCATGCCCAACAAAGGAAAGACATAACAGGAAAAATGCAGTCACCAAAGCCAATTAAAATCAATATCACTTTCTATAGCAGATCAAACATTGAACATTCAGGACTGCAGAAAGAGTATAATATGTCCCAAGAGGAATGAAAAATACAATCAAGTGAAGCATCAATCAACTTTGATGACACAGTCAAAACTTGCCATTTTGTTGATTGAAGAATCTGGCAACAAGAAGAGCAACAACCCAATCATACATGAAATAAAGCAATGTATTTAAACCAGTGACAAGGCCTCAGCCAAGTAACTCGGCCTCAGCAACCTGCCGAGGCAAGTTTATGTGCCCAACTCGCCCTCCTCAAGATCCCTTAAAAAACCACAAATTTTGTTTTAGAAAAAAACACTGATATATGATTTGCAAATATGTTTATATATGTTTTTAGGTTTTTTGTGATGATTTGTGAACTTTTCTTATTATATGTTTTTATTTATTTTTCTTTTTTCTTTTTCTAACATGTTTCGATGTACAAATTATTTTTTTCAGTAATTTGTCTTTTATATAACTTTTTCATCTTTTATAAACTTTTAATTATTCTAGTACTTATTTTAGTTTGCTTATTTTACTTATTTTTCTTTGGGCCTATTCTGGTATTGTGCAGGTCTCGGCGAGTCCACTTGGGCTCGGTTAAAGTCACTTGGCTCTGACCAAGGCCAAGTCCAAGGCCTGAGCTGAGTTTCAGAACATTGAATTAAACAAAGGATCGTGCATAACAAAGGAAAAAAAAGGTATGATGACACCTCAGTGTACATTGCCACTACAGCAGTTCCAAAGCTCAATATGAGCAATATGAGAAAACTAGTGCATGCAGGCAAGGACTTCTTCAGAAAATTAAGAAGTGTTCGGTGTTCACACTAGGGCTAATATAAAAAGCAATAGACTAGCTACAATAGTTTACCAAGGCATTATTTTGGTTTTGGCTTTTCATTCTTTAGGTATCCAATTCTGCCAATATAGACATTACTTTTGAATTTTTTATCAATCTCAATATTGGTAGTATCTTCTTTACTTTTGTAAATCAAAATTGATAGTTGTATTTTATTTTTCAATTTTTCCTTACAGCCGACAATTGATCATCTAGGATACATGCACGTGGTTGTAGAGTTTGGATACCTCAATCTGATTCTTGAATTCAATGTTGGAATTTCATCTAGAAGCATTATGCGGTTATACTTTAAGAATTGAAATCTTTTTTCAAGAAAATGCTAACAAATGGGGTTCAGATTCAAGGCCAAAGCTGGCCCATTTATTATGCAAGCTCACAAATCGAGTCTAAATCCAGTTAATTGGAGAGCTAAAAACTTGAAGACGGTTTTTGATAAAAAAATTTAAGGAAATAAATTGCAGTTGTACTAGGCTAGGAGTGAAACACTCTACGCCAACTCAGAGTTCTGCAGGTTCTTCCCTTTTGAATTTCTCATATTCCGCTCACATTTTCTTACAACTTCCACTTCATATTAATTGAAAAGGATATCAACAGAAAAATAAACAAAAGCAAATTTACAGAAAACCAAGATAGAAGATATAAAAAACAAGAAGTAAGTTTAAAAAAAAATGAAGGAAGATCGCGGGTATATAAAAACCTAGATAGAAGATATAAAAAACAAGAAGTTTAAAAAAAAATGAAGAAAGATCTGGGCTTTATAATCATGCTCTCTAATTATACCAGTTCCAGCAACTAAACCAACAAAAACCAAAAAGTAATTAGAAACCAAAACTCATAAGCAAGGTAAGTGACCTGAAAAATATAAATGACACATAAAATGGCAAAAAAAATGCAGATATAACCCCAAATTCCACAAATATCCAAGCTTCTGCAACTCAAGAGATTATTGACAATAATACATCATCAAAATCATACAACAAATCAAAATAAAATAAAAAAAGAAAAAAACTTGTAATAATTTAATAAGCAAACCCCACAATAACACCAGAACAAAACAATGGAACGCAATTAAGAAAAGAAAAAAAGATCAAAAGAGTAAATCACAAGGAAATAAAAAACAAAATCAATAAAAGGAATAAGATTGAAGTAAAAAGTAACGAAACAAACCTCACGCCAAAAACCTAGAACATTAGACTTGACTGCACAACCCGGTGGCCCATAATCATACAACCCCGCAACACCCCTATAAATCTTGAAAGATGGAATATAAAACAGCCTTCTCTCTAGAGCATTCACCACACCCTGCCTAAAAGCGTCCCTATTACCACCTCCATTCTCCGAAACCCTAGAATTGAGCTCCTTAGAGAGCACTTCGACCTCCACTTTCATGGCCTTGAGCGAGTTCAAGGTTGATTCCACCTCTGATGGGCTTGCGCCGCTAGCCTTCAAGAAACGAATTGCTTGGCCCTGAGCTTCTGCTGAGGCTCGCTTCTGGGCTAAAACTGCTTTCAGGGAATCGATGGAGGTCTCAGCCATGGCAATTCTGGTAGGGTTTGTGGAGGTGGAAAAGTAGGGCTTCGTGGTGAAGTTGTAGGCGTGGGGCGATAGAGAAGTGTGTGGAGGGGTTTGGGGTAAAAAGTCTGGAAGCCGTCTGGAAGAGAGAGAAAGAAAAACGAAAAGTAAAATTCATAGAGAGAAAAAGAGGAGAGAGAGAGGTTCATGGTTTCGGTGTCGGGGAAGTTATGTGGTCGATAACTCCTAGGATATACGGTAAATATTTTATATTTATATTTATATCGGTAATAATTTAAAGAGTAACGATCTTATTAGATCTTCTTACACTTTGTAGGATCTTAATAGATCACAATTAAATTCTGCACAAATTTTTAAAAAAGTTATTGTGGAATTTGATTTTTTTTAGAAATAAGTTTTAAATTTAATGATGATCTTTTTGAGTCGTAATTCGTAGGTGCGGTAGAGTCTAATAGGATCATTACTCATAATTTAAATATAAATATATAATATTTATAACATACTATAATATATAATATACTGTATTTTATATTTATTTTTAATATATATATATCTATATATATTTTATATTACATAAATACATATTTTATATAACATAGTATAATATATAATATAGTGTATTTTATATTTATTTTATTATATAATGAAATATATTATATTACATAAATGTATAATATATATATATATATAACATAAAAATTTATTTTTTATTTATTTTATTATATAATATATATATAATATTATATTATACATTGTATTTTATATTTATTTTATTATATAATATATATTTATATGAAATAATATAGTATATTATATATTGTATTTTCCATTTATTCTATTAATATATATTTTTATTATATAATATTATAAGAGTAATGACCCTATAGGACCCTCCTCACCCATGTGTGTAGGACCTCAAAGATCACTATTAAATTTGGCATTGATCTCTAGAAAAGTTATAACATGGATGTGGGATTTGACTTTTTTAGAGATCCGTATCAAATTTAATGGTAATCCTTTCAGGTCCTACACATATAGGTGGAAGTGGTTCCTATAAGATCATTTCTCAATATTATAAATATCTATTATATAAATAAAATAGAAAATATATTATATATTATACAATGAATTATATTGTATATTATACAATAAAATATATACATTTTATATATGAGGGGGGTTCATTCAAAAAAAAAAATTTCTTCTAACCCTTAGGTTTGAAGTTCAATTTTTTTATCAAATTAAGAAGTTCTAAATTTTCAAGAAGATATTTCCTGTTATCAAACATGCTTCTTTTGGGTACTTAGAAATATATTATGTGGAAATAGATTACAAGGAAATATGACGTTTTGACTATTTGGTACGTTTAATCCTAAGTAAATAGAAAGAGATTACGCGAGATTTCTCAAAAAAAAATTAGGAAATCTATTATACGTGGTGATAGGTAAAAAATCTATTTCGAGAGTGGTGAGTAATTTTAAGAAATCTTTCATATGCATTTTTTACATACCTATCCTTGATTAAAAAAATCTTCTAAACCCACTCTTCATAATAACTAGGTTATCCCTCCCTTTTTAAACTACTCTAAAGACGTCATTTGTCATATAAAAACAAACATAATAAAATTATCTGAAGGCATCAACTATCATATAAAAATAAAAATCAGCAATAGTAACATTATGTGATCCCTCCCTTTTTAAGCTCGTCCCCTCTGCATCATTGTCATATAAAAATAAAAAATAATAAAACTAAAAATCAGTAATCAATGATAAATTACACAACATAATCATAATAAAAAATTTCACACAATATAATCCTTACAAGAGATTACTAAAATCTATATTCAAATAACATACTTCTTTAGTCTCCTCCGATACCTCAAAATTTTATACTGAAATTATCAAACCTTCTAGTTTACTAATCAAACTTGTTCCCAAATTTTAACTCGTAACTTACCGATTTTGAATTTAGTATCATAAATTTATTGTTTATTTGAAATTATATAGAGAGACACTTGAAAGACTTTTATATAAAAAATAAAAATAATGCCTATCATAATAAAATCATGTTATTCCAATCATATTGTTCCAATGACTTATCATATTGAAACCAATGTCATGTTAGAAAACCTGGGATTGCATATAAGTACCAAAGGCACTTAAAATAAGTAGGAAATAGTGTCATGACGGTAAAATGGTACAAGTAATTATTAGAAAAAAATTTTGGAATGGTGATAATGTTATTAATAGAAATCTTTTTGGAATGATGTGATATTTTAATTCAGTATTTTAGTGGAATTTTGTGACAAAAAAGAAGTAAATGATAATTCTGCATTTTAGTGGAATTTTATGACGAAAAAGAAAGAAATGATAGTTTATAAGCACGTGGTAAAATGTTGGTAAGGCATTTCCTATATTTCTTCTAGACATAGCCAAACAATAACAATGTATTTTTAGATTGCATCTAACTACTACCCAAACAGTAACAATCCATTTACAGGTAATGTATTACGCAGTAATACCAATAATATATTTGACAGACAGTATATTTCTAAGTATCGAAATGGCACCTTAATCGTAAGGAAAGATTAAGCGGATTTTCTTAGATGTGGTGATAAGTGGAAAATCTATTATCCTAGATTAAAAAAATCTTCTTCCGTCTTCATAATAAGTACCATAAATGATCCCTCATTTTTTTAAGCTCTTCCCTTCATCTGAAGGCATCAGTTGTCATATAAAAACAAAAATAATAAAAATAAAAATAAATAATCAATGATAAATTACACAACACAATCATAATAAAAAATTTCACACAACATGATTCTTATAAGAAATTACTAAAATCTCAATTGAAATAACATACCTCTTTAGCCTCTTCCAATACCTCAAAATTATATACTCCGATTACCAAACCTTCTCGTTTACTAATCAAACTTCTTCCCATTTTTTAACTCGTACCATAGATATTTTGAATTTAGTATCATAAATTTATTGTTTATTTGAAATTATATAGAGAGACACTTGAAATAGTTCTACTAAAAATAAATAAAAATAAGGTTTATCATAATAAAATCATGTTATTCCAATCATATTGTTCCAATGACTTATCATGTTAAACCAATGTCATGTTAGAAAACGTGTGATTCCATGTAAGTGCCAAATGCACGTAAAATAAGTAGGAAATGGTGTAATGATGATTGTAAAATGGTACAAGTTATTATTAGAAAATATATTTGAAATGGTGGTGATGTTATTATTAGAAATCTTTTTGGAATGGTGTGATAATGATTTTAATTCCGTATTTTAGTGAAATTTTGTGACAAAAAAGAAAGAAATGATAATTCTGCATTTTAGTGGAATTTTGTGACAAAAAAATAAAGAAATGATAGTTTATAAACATATGCTGGTAAAATATTGGTAATGCATTTCCTATATTTTTTCTAGACATAGCCAAACAATAACAATGTATTTCCCATGTTACATCTAAATACTACCCAAACAGTAACAATCCATTTACATGTAATGTATTATGCCAGTAATATATTTTACAGACGATATATTTTCAAGTATCCAAACGGCCCCTACGATGAATGAAATAGAAAGATGAATGGAAAATGTTGAAGCTCCATTGGCCGGAGAATAATAGCGTATCTCTATCTGTTTGGGTTCTCCCTCCGATAGCGGCCAATAAAGAAACTCTGATAGCAACCCATCCTCTTTGTCCCAAATCTCCCTCATGTCGTTGCTTAGTGTAACAAATTACCTGAACTATCTATTTTCAACATTTTCAAGTGTTTGTAGATCTACTTGATCTGAAAATTTCAATTTTATAATTAGAATTGATTATGGATTTTCAAGCCATCCCTTTTGACACCACCTTTTTATTTCCTCTCTTTTTGTTAGCTTAAATCTTAATCCTGATATTGGGATGGATGGATATAAAAATAAAAACATACTTTCAAGTTTTAAAATAGTGCATCTTGTAACAAATTATATAAAATATTTATTTGTTAATATTTTTTAGTGTTCGTAGATATGCTTGATTTTCATCTGTTTAAAATTTCAATTCCATAATAAGAGTTTGATATGGATTTTCAAACCATCCCTTTTGAAACTACCTTTTATTTCCTCTCCCTTTGTTATTTTCATTCTCTTTCAATTTTCATATCCACTCCCTAAGATTTAATCCTGATCTCGAGATGGATGGATATTAAAAATATATATATAAAATAATGCATTTTGTAACAAATTATACATGCTATTTATTTTTAATATTTTCAAGTACTTGTAGATTAGTTGAATATGGATATTGAAGCATCCCTTCTGACACCAAAACTATATCCTCTAGCAAAATTTAAAAGTACGCCTTAATTGTATAGTTAAAGTTGGCAACTTATTCAAACCTCACCCTTTTTATAGAGATATGTCTTGTAATAAATTATGTCGACCCCCAATGTTTTTTCAAATTTTCAAGTTTTTGTATATCTACTCGATCCGCAAAAAAAATAGGTTTCATAATTAAAGCTGAACATAGAGTTCAAAGCCATCCTTTCTGACACCCAAATTACATCTTCAGAAAAATATAGAGGTATGATGTACTTATACGATATAAGGTGAGCACCTTATACAAACCTCACCCTTTTATAAAAAACATTTGATCTCTCTTTCAATTTTTTACTATGAAGGGGACATAATCCTAACATTTTATGACCCCTACTGAGTTTTTATAGAGATAATGCTTTTCTAGTGGACTCTGAGCATCTTCTCAGTGCTCAGCAATAAGGAGCACCATGAAGGCAAGATTAGAATTAGAGCTTTTGGGGTTAGTGGTCAACGCTTGAATTTCCATTTGGGTACTCATACACTAAGCAAAACACTAATCTACCACTCAAATTGTTGCACCAATCACTAGAAGACCTTGTGCAAAGCCATTGTTTGCCTATATTCTCCTGTAATAATCTTTTAGAATTTTAAAAAGTTAACTAGAAAATGTGTATAGAAGTTTAAAAATTAAATTACATTATATAGATAATAGCTTAGGGAAATTTTTTTAGGGGATTGTATATAATGAGACAATTTACCTTTCGTACAAGGTCACAGTTACATATAATCATCCGATGTGAAATCTGATCGCTTGGGTATTTAACAAAGTTCGAGAAAATTTCTTTTGAACTTTGAGTTTGGTCAATGAAATAAATGCAGCTACTTAATTTCACATCTAATGGTCAAGATTAATTGTGACTACCTTGTACCAAAGATAAATAATTTTATTATGCACTTTCCGATTTGTTAGTGGCAATGTAGTTTCTTCTTGTTTGTGATGAGGAGCGGTAGCAGCCTCTTTGCTGCCCAAAAACTTTCATGATTTAAGATATTTAATAAGAGATCTTGATTTATGAAGCAAATGAAACAAATTTAGAACAAAGTAATAAACAACAAAGTATTAGAAATAGGATAAGGAGCATGAAGTGTGAATCTAATTGCAAAAATAAAAGATAAAAAAACTAAAACGTTAAAGACTGATATAATGCACTGGCGCCCTACCCAACTTCAGATCAATGGACATCAGCCCACTAATTGCAACATTCCTCTTTCTATCACTAACTGAAATTTTTTTTGCATCAAATTTTAAGTAAAATATCAAGAAAATAGTCAAAATCAACTTAAAAATTTAATGATATGATTAATCAACAATTTTCTAAATAAAGTGGTTACCTCTTGAAAATCCTTGCATCCTTCAAGAATTTGTTAGAAAAAAATGCCCAAAATTACACTTCTTGTGTATTTTAACAATTGAACGCGTCTCTATCAATGGGTTGAATAACCTAAATACCCTGCACGGTTTGGGTTCCAAACACATAACAGGCTTTTTTCATTTAAAATGATGTTCTAGGTTTATCTTATTTGGTAATATGGCTCCACTCGAGTTGGAAAAGGGGTTGGGGTTGTGGTGGGTGGTGGTAGCAACCCCATACTTTTGTAATCATGTTGCGGATTTTATTCCCACTGATACCACCCTACTAACAACTTCAAAAACCTAAGTCGTAAACTATTTTAAAAAATAAGTAGAGGCTGCTTTCTCCACTGAATTAACCAAAAAAAAAAAATCACCCCGAACTATAAAGACAATATTAGGATCTTAATAAGACATGACATTTAGGTTATTTGGCAATGGAAGAGCTACATAAATGAAATGACTATTTGAAAAACCAACTCCTGAACTAAAAATGGGTAGGGGCCGCCTTCCCCACTAAATTACCCAAAAAAAAAAAGGGTCACCCGAGCTACAAAGACAGGATCTGAATAAGACATGCCACTTAAGATACTTGGCAATGGAAGAGGTACAAAAATGAAAGAACTTATACAGAGTAACCGCATTGCTGATAATTTCATTATTTTTGGGGTGCTTTTGACCATTTTAATGTTATTTTTCCGAGTTTATGTCATTAGTTTTTATTTCTTTTGCCAATTAAAAAAAAAAAAATCTTGAATATGTAATTATTAATTTTCCTCTTGCTTTTCCCAATGGTAACATCAGAAAGAAAAACTTTGGAACATCACCCAAAACGAAAAGAAAAAGGACTTTTGAACATTTCAAAAGCAAAATTTATGAGAATTAAATGTTCTCAACCACCCAAGTCTTCATAAGAACTTACTAAATTGAACATGGGGGCCTCTTCATTTTCTTTGATTATCAAGTTTCGAAGACAGGTCACCAGTTATCAAGTGGCATAGAGAGATTTGTCAAAGTCTTTCCAAGCTTCCCATAGTGAGATTTTCTCAATCCCATTATAGTCTGGAAAATGAGGTCAAAGAAGCAACAGAAAAAGCATATGCTTGCTTCAACCATCCATATTATTGGGCTAAAGACCACATTTCCTAATTTCTTTACACTTTTTCCATGCATCCACCAAAAATTTTCTCTTTTCTTTCTATTTGAAGTTTTTTTTTTTTTTTTCTTCTTCACAATTTTTTACAAACAGGTAATGATACAATGCACACCCATTAAGTTTTACAAACTAAATTTTTCAATATTGATTGAAGAAGAATGGGGGAACAAAGCCCTGTGAACAAGAAAACAAAAGAAGCCTAATTGACTCAGCCACCTTTTGTTACAACAATTCACCTCAAACCACAGAGACATAGTGAGACCTCCTTTCCCGATGCTTTAGGATGGTGAACAGAACACAAACTCAAACGCACAGGTGGTTGCTCATGATGAAACCCATTGTATCTGATGGGCTTGCACCTGGCCTGCATGAGAGAAGCATGCTACAATTGGCATATATGCTAACATAAATGTAAATTCAAATAGTGTCATAAAAGAACCACATAACCTTGTAAATATATATACATATAGATATTCACCCATATTTTACACAGCTTATCACTGTTATCAAGACCGGACAGGAGCGATAGGAGTGCCAATTGGGGGCCTTGGCCTGTGTGGTCTATACCAAAAACTGCATTTGGTCAAAAACCAAGGTTTGACCAGCCAAACTAGCCATTTTGATCGGTTACATTGACTAAACAAGGTTAGACAACTTTTTTTGTAATATACGTCATTTTTTAAACTACTTCCTACGTTCTCTATATGGTTTAGAAAATCCGGTTACAAGTGGTCGAATTGGTGTTGACGGGATCAAACCCTGTGACGACCCTAAATTTTTTTGAAAAATAATAATACTCACAATAATAAGAATAATAAAATTAATTAAGTAATTAAAATAATATATATATATAAGTATTATAATAATAATAAAATAATAATATTAGTAACAAAATGATAATAATAATCGTAATAAAAATAATAATAATAGTGATAATAAAATAATAGTAAGAATAATAAATAAATAAATGAATAAAGGCATAAATTTAAATGATGGTCCATGTGGTTACAATACACCATGAGACCACCATTATACTCACACGTTTTGCATCAAAACATTTAGAAATTAAATAAAAATGAAAAAAATGAGGTATCTCGTGATTAGGGTGAGGAGTCTCATAAGAAGGGTGAGGTGTCTCATGATTAGGGTGAGATGGCTCATGGAGGCTATTATTCAAATAAGGAAAAAGACACATGGATGCCACGTATAATGTATATATTGAATCCTACCTTTTATAAATACCCCATTGACCCTTAAAACATGGCATCAATTGGTCATCCCTCACTCTCCTCTCAAATAGGAGCCTCTCTCTCTCTACGTAAGTTCATTCTCTCCCTCTTTTCCATCTCAATTTCAATTATACTTTTATCATAAGTATAATAGTTTCAATAATTTCATCATACTCTCATCATATTCATAATACTCTCATCATGAGCATAACGAAATTATTGAAAACGATTATGTTCATGATGAGAATATAATTGAAATTGAGATGGAAAAGAGGGAGATAAGGAACTTATGTGGAGAGAGAGAGGCTCCTATTCGAGAGGAGAGAGAGAGAGGAGCAATGATGCTATGTTTAAAGAGTCAATAGCTTCAATATACACATGACACATAGCATCCACACGTCTTTTTCCTTATTTGAATAATAGTCTCCACGAGCCACCTCACCCTAACCATAAAGCATCTTACCCTTCGAATGAGACACCTCACCCTAATCATGAGACACCTCATTTTTTTTATTTTTTTTTAATTTCGAAATTTTTTGATGCAAAAGGTGTGGGTATAATGGTGGTCCCATGGTGTATTGTAACCACATGGACCATCATTTAAATTTATGCCTTTATTCATTTATTTGTTTATTATTAATATTATTCTTACTATTATTTTATTATCACTATTATTATTATTATTATTATTACTATTATTATTATTATTATTATCATTTTGTTACTAATATTACTATTTTATTTTATTATTATAATATTGATATATATATATATATTATTTTAATTTAATTTATTTTATTTATTATTATTATTATTATTGTTATTATTATTTTTCTAAAAAAAATTAGGGTCTTCACAAACCCCTAATCAATGTGGTGGCTCGCCGATTCTGAGAAGACCGTTAATGTTTCACACATTTTGGTGTGATTGTTATAATCACAATAGATGATACTAACCATCTGGAGAAAAAGACTAGTATGATCTCCAAGTAAGAAACAACAGATATATGCTTTCCAGTATGGATATTTTTCTTTTACTTCCCACAAATTGAGAACAAGTCTTTCAATCCATGAATACTTATAGAGGGACTAAGTTAAATAAATAAGCTACAAAAGAACATAATTACAGAAACATCAAGTTTTGAAAATTAATGACACAATTATTTTCTCCTTTCTTTCTTCCAAACTTTTCCCTTATGCCTTTAGCTTTTTCCCTTTTTCTTTTTTATCTAATTTGCTTCTCCAAGAATTTTCTGCCACATTTTGAAGAAAACCTTGATTTTGAAAACCTCCAAAGTACGATTATAAAAACCCCAATTTTTTTATTAACATCACAGACATCAACTCACTTTTTTGTAATGGTACAGTAGTGAGATCTGAGTTTTCCAGCCCGGACGTCCTCAATATACTGCAAGCAGACAAGGTAAAGAAAAGTAAATGAGTTCATAGTTTCCAACACTCCTAACAATTTCCATGTCAATGTTTTTTCTTTTAATAATTCAAAGGGTACATCTTGTTTGGTGTTTTCGGACAAACGTCAAGAACCCACACTCTTGACCTCCCTTACCAAAACCATGTGTGTACCAGCAACCCAATTCCCATCTAAACATTCCTTAGCAATTTGCATATTCTCAGTATTACACTCAAAAGAAAAAAGGCAATTAAATTTAGCAATTGAAACAAGCATTCAACTAACATGATAGCTAATAAGACTTGCAAGCTGGAAAAAAAAAAGCTAAGGCTAAAAAGGTAATTTGGTGGACTTTATGAAGCAAGTTATATTGGCTGCTTCCTAAAAAGGTAATTTGATGGACTTTAAGAAGCAAGTCATATCGACTGCTTCCTCTTCCATTTATGTTTCTGTAACCTTGATTGCACTTAATTTGTTTCGGTGCAACCATTTAGTGTATGTGATCAATCAAAAAGGATAAAGAGCTCTGCAGGAACTATTAAATAAAAGATTCTTTTAAGATTAAACAAATAAGTCCTATAGAAAAAACATAAAATATAAATAAAAGTGGGCTCGGTATAGATAGAACGATGACATACCATTTGCAAAGTAACCAAAACTGAGGAAAATGCTAATGAGTCAAAAGGTATCTCATCAAATCCAAACAGAGCACATTCAAGGGACTCAGGTCCTGGGGCAAAGTGGGGATTCTTCAATTTAGCCCGGAAAATTATATAGCTCTGTACTGCACCAAGGCACCCAAAAATAGTGAAAGACGTACTAAAAATATTGTATGTCACAACAAAAGAGTCAAGTATCTTATGATTAATTAGAGCATGGAAAATGATAGACCATTAGGATCATCCCTATCCAACGAGATAATGGAAGGTGATCAAGAGAGATAGGCACTATTTGACTTCAAATTACAATCAAAAAGTGTTTTGTCTCAACTTGTAATTGAACAGGTGACAAATTGATCAATTTAAAGTAGCTATCTAGAGGCATTTGAATGTCTTAATTTGCATAGCAGTGTGTTATCATATTGTGGTGGCGGCGGTGGTGGTGCCAGTAGTAGTGGTGATGCTGATGCTGATGGTGGTGGTGGTGGTGGTGGTGGTGGTGGTGGTGGAGTATGGTGGCTAAGCAGGGAACATGGCAGAGTGGGTGATCGAGTGGTGGAGGTCACATGGGATAGTTGTGGTTGCAATGGCGATGTGGGTGTTAGTTACGAATTGGTGATTTTTTTTTTCGTTTTTTTGTGGGGGGGAGGAGAAGGGGAGAGAGAGAGAGAGAGAGAGAGAGAGAGAGAGAGACAGAGAGGCTCCATGCAATTCGGAATCAATTCAAATGTGACAACCAAACATCCATAGATGTCAAATTGCATCAAGCCAAACGACAATTTGGTTCAAATTGGTGAGACCCTACATTAGGGTCATGTCTTGTTCTAGTGGGTCCCAGTCTCTCCATTTCATTTCATCCAATGGTTATGACCTAAATGACTGAACAAACCATAGTCCATTGCATCATAATATACTCTTCCAAGAGTCAAAACAAGCAGTCAGGTTGCTGAAAATGAAGAATTTATTTATCCTTACTTGACCAATAAGAGGAATATCCAACTGAGCAAATGGAGATATAACTTCCACATCAGCACATGCTTCTTCAAAGGTTTCCCTTGCTGCACCTTCCGCTGCCGACTCACCAACTTCCATGAAGCCTGCTGGAAGAGTCCTGTGGAGAACCAGCAATCTTAAGCACAACCTTCCTAATCACCAGCTTAGAAACAAAGTTTTGAGCATTTCCTAGCAATTACAAATACAAGCCTAGTGGAAACTATCATTAAATTTATAATGGGGGACACAAGTCTATCAGGTATGAACATTTAAGGTTTTCTATCTTTAATCCACCACAGAGAAGAAAAACCGCAGTTGATGGAAATGATATTGTCAACCTAGAAACATTTACTGCAAAAAAGGAGTAGTTCTTCATCACTTGCTAAGGGCAATTGAAACTCCTGGCATTCAGGCAAGTTGACTACCCTTAATTATACCCTCCCTTCCTCCCTCTCATCACACAGGTTTCTCTCCCACTCATCACACAGGTTTCTCGCCGGTTCTTAATATATCTCATTAAAAATGTCTAAGCTATGAATGAGGGGCAAGGGACCAACATGAATGCATCGCCCTTTTGGACTTCATCTGCAGATAGAACTACTAGTCACAAGCAACTCTTACGATAGAGGACAGGAAAAGTATAAAAGTTTCCAGATTAATACCAGAGCCCATATGATGGTTGTATTTTCCTTTTGCAGAGCAAAACCTTACTGTTGTGTTCAACCAGGCAACCAACTACCTGTAGCATTTTGACCAAAAAATGAGCTTCAATCAAGATATTAAAGCTAATATTAGCAGCATTCAGTTTTGAGGTTAATAATGCAACATATGGCATGACTATTAACAATCTTGTAACAACATCGAGCAGGACATCAATAACTCCATTCATTAAAACTGGTTCAGCTTTAAAAACCTGAGCTGCACAAAAACAGGACCAGGCCAAATTGGGAGCAGAGACAAACCTCTATTTAACATTAAGTGCAAAGCAGCATGTCACTATCCAGACAAGGAGGCAGGCATAAACACAAACCCTTAAAGAGTTCTTGGTAAATCAATTTAAAAAAAAAACTGAGAGAGAGAGAGAGAGAGTGAGAGCTCCACATGCATGAAAATAAAACAAAACTAATCTGATAATGATTTATCTGTCATATGGCAGTATCAAGAATAACTTATTCAAGATAAACATAGTCAAATTTAAGTTTAACATTTTGAAAAGTTATTTTCACTTTACTCGGTGTAGGAAGTTAATTCGGTCGATCTTGACGTGTGGCACTTGAGAGAGAGAGAGAGAGAGAGAGAGAGAGAGATGATGATGATGTTCATCAAAATCATCATCATGATCATGAAAGTACTGATTCTACCTCCAAGGCAATTTTAATCACCATAAAAAACTAGTATTATCTCTCAATGAGCAGTAGAGACACACAATGTTATCATAACACTATTGCATTTACCAATCAACCCCAAACATGATTCCAGGATATTTAAAATTTTAAATATTTTGTATCTGATTACTTCAAGTAGCTTTATCAGATCATATCAGTAACATCAATGACCAAGTTTAGTTACCAACGTATATGTTTGCAGATATCTAGAGCAGAGCGTTATAGACTGCAGAGCTGAAATCACAGAAGTGCATATGAATTTCAAGTATGATGAGATTTTTTTTCTGTTTAGAAAGTGTATTTTTTAAAAGCTGTCAACTAAAATTGAAGAAAGAAGTCAGCGCCTAACTGACAAGAAGTAACTGATGCTGAATTTTCGTGCCGGGTGATAACATAAGAAGATCAAATTATCCATGAAAACAAAGGAAGAAAAGGATAGCATTGGAGTTACTAATCACCCAAAAAAAATTCTTCAGATACTACTATGAGTCTCTTTGTAAATGCAACTTTTATAGGAAATCCATGCTCACAGTCAGCAGCCTACCATTTTTGGATTCTCATAATGAACTTTCTCACATACTGTGCATACAGCCCTCATCCGCTCCTCTCCTTCGGGTATAACATGCTTGGTTGGACCTCCACAAGACTGACAAAAGCCAATATTAGGCTTGTGTACCTGAAAATAAAAAAAAAATGCAGTAAATTAATTCTCCTTTCCTGAGTAAGTATGATAGAACGGCAAACCCTATATCATTAATCTCAGAATAAATAAAAGCATAAACCTGTGCTTTCTCATGTGTCTGTGGGTGGGTGGACAGGTTTTCCTAACAAGCACATGGAGAGTGAGGTGGTTAACACAAGCCCCTGAATAAAAGCACACAGTGTTGGTTGGTCATATAAGCAGGCGAAAAATGTCACTAGGATTTATACAAGAACTAGAACAGCCTCTAACCACGACTAAGCCCTAAACAGAGCTAATCTAGAGATCACAGTTACCTTGGTCTAGCAACAGCCGCCGACCATGACTAGGCCCTAAACTGAGTTAATCCAGAGATCACAGTTACCTTGGTCTAGTCAATCTACCAAAATAATGATAATAAGGTTCATTTCCTATATATAGTGATAATCAAAAAGTAGTATTTTATTTTGTCACGAGAGGTTGCTAGTTGATCAGTAAAAACTGCAAAGCATACATGACCTGTCTCTATACTGGATCTAATTTTTCCTACTCTTAAAAGCAGCTATTATGTTTGTTAGCCATAGTGTTCATTTTCTCTTTTTTCTATAAAATATTGGTTTAAGGAATGGATATGAAAAGAAGAATTGCAACATGTGAACAGTTCTGGATATTTTTGTGGCAACATTCAACATGGCTGGTCATATATCATGGGCCAGGCAACATCTTTTCGAAGCATTCCCATAAGGACCTCAAAAACCAAATATTCTGATTCTAATCAAAAAGCATTTCTAGCAGTAATACAAGTCATGAAAAAATCACATTATAACGGAGCAAATAAATCACAACCCTTCAATTGAGACTTTGAAAAAATCACCACTAAAAACCATTACTATCAATAGATTTAGAAAGGAAAATAATATGAGCCCCTAGGTAGCCGGACAACAATGTCTATGAACAACTCTAAGGGAACTAACAACTTACGATAAAAAATTATTCAAACCATTCTCCAAACCCCACCTAGCCCATCAACTATTACTTATATCCTAAAGTCCCAACTGTTGCAATCTCTTAAACTTGCCCCAAAATTGCAAGCCCGGCCGATTTTTATTCTAGCATAGCAATAGAATAAAAGGAAAGCCAAACCAATGCTAATAAGGTTACACCTATTTTTTGTTAATTAAGAACCCAATGGAAGTTCACAAAATGCAGCTTCTACTGGTCACATAAGTCGGGTGATCAAATTCCATTTTCAAATTGGAAAACATTACATGATGCCTTCTTTCTTTTCTTTTTTTTTTTTGAAATAAGTAGTTGACTAACAAAAATAGTTGGGAAAAGGGCTTTGATGATGATGAAGTAGTTTACTAACAAAAAATCATTAATCTAACCAAGCTTCAATATTAAAACATACACTTCTCACATAATTACATGCACATGTGGGAAAACACCCAAATATGCACATTCTTTTCTCTTTGTCCCTTTAAAAAAAAAAAAATTGCACCAAGTAATGTGACGCAATGGCTTCAAAGGAACACTCATATGCCTTAGTATTATTGCCCAGGCAGCTTATCTAGCCCATCACAAGACACAGAAAACCCACAAGTTCGAAAATGTACATTAAACTTGGGTATTGGACGCCTCTTGCAGAGTAAGTTCACAATTTCAAAATAACATTTGAAGAAATGGGGGAAGAGAGCGTTGAATTGGAGAAGAAACTGGTCTGTCAGTTTGCGTGGTTGCATGCGTGTGTAGGAGAGAGAGAAGAAGAAGAAAAACGTGAAGAATGACAGTTTGTTGAAATCTCGAGTTTCCAAACACTTTATCATAGAGTAATTATGATGTCTGCAATCCCATTTCTACCCAACCCAACTAAAATCCCCACGATCTCCAAAGCCCCAAAATTATTCGAGTAAACAAAAGACCCACAGAGAAAAAACCCAAATCAACGAAGGAGCAAAATCCACGAAGAACAAAGCTACAAGAATTTAGAAGCATAGCAATGTAAAGGAAGAGCAACAATCAAATAAATGTACATAGAACAAAACCAAGATAACAAACAGTATAATCCTCGAATAAACGCAGAGGAGGAGTATGAGAAATCAAAAGCTACCATTGATGGCAAAGATGAAGAAGAAGAAGAGACCCCAGAATCTGAATTGGAGGGAGAGAGATGTGTAGACATCTGAAGAGCCCTGAAATAACGTCTGCTTCGAGATAGAGATTTGGGGTTTAATAGAGGAGGACCCAAGTGAGATGTGTGGCTTTGAATGAATGGGTGTGGTAGAGAGAAAGGGTGGGGCTTCAACCTGTGAAATGGAGAAGCCCCTGTTTTAATGGTGTGGATACTCCTGATCATTTCTTTATTCAGAGTGCGCCTCGAATTGGACTTACGTTTGTGCATTCCGAGGGGCGGATATGAATGGGTAGGGAGATGCCATGTCCATCGAGTCTTTGGAATTTCTTACTCATTTTTGGAAAAAGTTTATGGGAAAGTACAGACCGAGACCATTTACCGTCGGGAAAAGGTGGTCACATTAAAAAATTGGGTTCATACGAGCTCAAATTTTAAAATGGGTCCATACAAGTTCAAATTTTAAAAAATTTAATCGATGCAAGCTCAAATTTCAAAAAAAAATGGTCTCAAACTTTACAGCACGCTATCAAATTTCATATATGGTGGTTATGAGTAATTATGATCGCCTCGTATCCAAAGTAAATAGTCTCCTTCTATACAATCTTAGAGTTTATATAGAGTACTCTAAACGATCAAATTAAATCTCACTTCATAAATTTCACTAGAAGAGATTGTTTTTATGCTCAAGTATCCTCAAATTGATCATCTCGATATCCAGATGCATGAACATGAAAAAAAAATAGATTTTAGTTTTGAAAATAATGCATTTTTTTGACCGTCAATTTTCAAGATTTTATAGATATGCTCGATCTACACTATTTTTTAAGCTTTAAATTTTATAATTAAATATGAAAATATATTTTAACACTGTTTTTTAAGCTTTAAATTCGATTGTTTAGTGCCTCGGCTCTATACAAACCGCACATCAATCAACACATTTTTCTAATTTAAAATTTGTTTTTTGCAACGTGGATCGCATTTCTACATTTGTTGTCCCGAGGTATAAAGCATCTATCTTAAAATAGATGCAAATAGGTGGTCTATCTAAAAATGGGTTATGTTATAATTGAAACTAACAGTCCAAATGTTTTTAATTTTAAAATTTTGTTTATTTTTTCATATTCATGGTCTCCATGTTAGAGACTACACATCATTAGAAATTAAGTAAAAAATTATATCTCAAAAATAAATTTTTAAGAGGTCACTCATTTCTACATGGACTCATGGAAACGTGTCCATAAAGGTGCTGCCTTATACTTCATAAAATAAGGTGCAACTCAAAAAATCGAGTAGAAAATATTAATTTGAAAAACTTTCCAAATGATCACCTCGATCTCGATATATATAGATATATATATATATAAAATCAAGTTTTATGTTATGAGCATAGTGAATATTATAACAACTCATCGAAACCATCTATTGTCAAGTATTTATAAATCTCCCTAATCTACACCGCTTCAAAAATTTAAATTTCATATTAGTGTTGACCATGGATTTTCGAGCTACCGTGAGGTTTCTAACACAAGAACTACATCTTCTTATGAAATTCAAAGGTGGGCCTTTCATGTAAAGTGTGAGGTGGGCAGAGCAGTTCATATTGATTTTTATTGCCATATGGCTTGTATCATAATGCATAGGCTTTGTTAAAACAAAATAATGCCTCACCTCAAATCCTCATCTAGAAAGTATTTTCAACAATAAAAATCATCATATTGGCTCTAAAATCAAATTTCAATATTGACAATAAATTTTGAAAATCAACAAATAGTGTAGATCGTGTGGAACTATAAACATTTATTTTTAGGGCGAACTGGATGATCTAAATAATTTACTCCCTCAATTGTATATATATATATATATATATGGAAAATGTCGATATTAGTTCACTAGCTCATATCAACATATGAGCCCAACAATCTATACGACCTCATTTTGTATTTGAATTTTAATTGTTTTTCTATGAATCCAAAAAAGTAAATTTTAGGCGTCCATTGTTATTATCAAGGTGCACGTAATAAAAATATTTAAAAAATAAATTGCAAAAAATAAATTAACCAAAATACTACTGAAATATTTCAGAGGTATTTTAGTCAATTAATTTATTACAAATTATTTTGTTGATATTTTTATTAAACTCTTTTATTTTTTAATAATACATGCCTAAAATTTCAAGTGATTTGGATTTATACAAAAATAAATAAATTCAAATACGAAATGAAGTCGTAGCCGTCAGATCGGCCCATATTCAATCTGGACCGTTGAGCTCATATGTCGATATGATCTCAGTATTTTTTTTGCATATATATATATATATATGATACGAGATTTGAGTGCTGAAATCCATCAATTTAAAAATTTATTGTAAGTGCAAGCTGTATACTCAATATGTGAACTAGCTCACAATTTTTAGACGGGAGAAAGTTTCAACATTGGATATCCGATCAGCCCACTTTAAAACAAAAAAAAAAAAAAGAATCCAGACTTTCAACCTCTAGCAATACCCAAATTAAGGAAAAAAATTGTGGGTTTAAACAAAGGAAAATGGTTTGATAAGGGTGCAGACTTATTAAAATAAGTAAAGCCTCCCCTCATAACTCATAAAAAATTGCTATTCAAGTGGTAAAAAAACTTTAAATAGGTATCTCAACTTTAATATTATGGTCGTGCAAAAAAATTAGGATTTTAAAATTTTAAAATAGTGCATATTGCAACAAATCATTTGGATCGTCCATTTTTCCTTAAAAATAAGTGTTCACATACTCGGAAGATCTATAACATTTTTTGAATTTTAAAATTTATTGTCTGTATTGAATTTTATTTTTAGAGCCATCATGAATATTTCTAATGTCAAAAGTTCTTTCCAGATGAGGATTTAAATGAAGCTTTATTTCGTTTTCATAAAGTATAAGCCCTATAGGAACTTCATCGTTGAACAAATGGTATTTGAGATGCGGTATTCAATAAAGAAGAAAAATGAAAAGGAAAATGGATTATGAGTTGTAAAATAAAGAGAGAAAATTTTGTTAATGCTTTTCTAAATTACTATAATCCTCCCAAAAGTTTGATTTTATGTTCATATTTAACAAATATATATATTATTTTTTCTCCATAATGCCCCAAGCTTTGAACCTTGAAGTCCAAAGTCCAATATTGTTTTTCCTTGGTAAGTTTATTTTGAACCTTGAAGATCTAAAGCAATTCTAAACATCATCTTCAAACCTTCAAGGTACGACATGGATTTTTGTTTATAAACATCATTTTTGGATCTACAAGATCCAAAATTAATGTTTGAAACATTTTGTTGGTTCCTATTTAAAGCATAAGTTCAGACTTTTGAGGTTTTGGAGTCGATATCTGATATATTTTGTCAATTTTTGTTTCAATTTCCAACATCAACTTTGGATCTTAAATGTTCAAAGTTAATATTTTGAAAAACATTAAACCATCAAAGTCCAAATATTATGAGTAGAAAAATAATTGAGCTAACCTTCTAGGTCGGGAATTTTGAAAACAAAATCAAATTTGAAAAAATACAAACATAACATTGAACCTTTTGGAGAACTACTATATAATGATAATTTAGACGTAACATATACTTCTTTAGAATAAAGTCCTTTGTTTTCGAATTTCGATATTGGATCTCCATAAATCCAAAAGATATTATACTCCCATGGGTAAAATCCCACCTAGAATTAATTTTAGGTCCCCAAAAAAAATCCTTAATTGTACGCTCTATGCACATGAAAAAGACAATATATCGAGATTGAATAGAGACTAGTAAATTTGTAGATGATGATATCTGAGCATTAAAAATTCAAAGTTTAGTTTATCTTTTAAATTTTTTGAGAACAACCATTCTCATGTGATTCTTAAAATTTCACATTGACAAAATTATCTAAGTAACTATTTTGTTCGAGGGAGTAGAAGTAAACTACGTGCTCCTCTGTAAATTCCCTCAAACTTAATCTAAAGTCTATAATTTAGCAAAAATATATGTTTAAGAAAAGTTTATAAAGAGGTTATTTAGTAGAGGAAAAAGTTTTTATACTTCCCCTTCGGTACAAAAGATCTATGCTTCCCTTACTATCCAGCTGTCCGATTTTGATCACGAGAGCCCCTCATTGTTCAAATAACATATATTAGATCCAACGTCTTAAAGTATTTTAGTTTTAGTTTTTTTACATAAATTGTGTGAATATGGAATTTGGTACGTGCCATCTTCTCGTTGGGGCACAACTATAAAAAAATATTAAAAATAATTATTTCATAAAATATAATGACCAAAATATTTATTGAAAATTTTAAAGATATTTAGGTTATTATATTTTATTGATATTTTTTTTTTATATTTTTCGCTAGGAAGATTGGACGTTCAAAATAGGGTATCAAAATAGTTTATAGAAATAAAATTTAAAAATAAAATAGTTTGGAGACGTGAGATTGTGATTAGGGCCCAGAAATATATGAGTTTTATGCTGCAGGACCAGTTGCTCTCTGTGCTTCCCCACAACATGGAAGATCTATAAGGAGCTCACAATCCCTCGCTCTTTTGGATTTTAAAAATTCGAATAACACTATTTATTGCAATTTTGCCGAACTTGGATGATTGAACTTCAACTTTAGCCGCTCGCTCTTTCCACGTTGGCGCCATCGTTCTGCTGCAGTGTATACGATGAAATTGAAACCTCTGTGGGAAAGAGGTTCATATTAATACTGGGAATTGCAGAATTCCAATGACACCAACCACTAATCATACTCGATGTTTTCCATCTCAGCGTCGCCACCTCCGCCACTCACCCTCCATTCCTTCCTTTCTTCATCCAGGTCTCTCTCTCGTGTCTTCATTTTTCATTTCCCATCTTCCATTTTTACTGCCTTTTTCATATACCTTCAAGTTTGGATCTCTCGCTCTCTCTCTCTCTCTCTCACTAAATTTCACTCCAGTCCATGTCACTCAATTTTCACCATTCGTCATCTCTGTCTCTATCTAGTTTCTTCATTTTTCATTTCCGATCTTCCATTGTTACTATTTTTTCCATCTCTTCAAGTTTTGACATCTTCCCTCTCTCTCTCTCTGTCATTTTTATCCCCTATCTTTGTCTAACCACTTCTCTGTGTTCCCCTAATCCGTG
>NW_006500031.1:960202-980408 GCF_000471905.2 Amborella trichopoda
CGATCCGGATCGCCGATCCGGATCGGTTTTTTAGAAGCCCAATCCAGGTCACCGATCCGTTTTTTAAACCATTGCTCGAGAGTATTTACAAATTTTTTTCAAAAGCCTTAGCATCATTATATTCAGGGAAGAGATGGATCACGTTATTTCTTTACCTGAGGCAGCATTTGTCAAGGATAGCCAAATCTTGGATAGTGCATCTACAGTCCATGAATGCATCCATTCAATATATAGAGACAGAATTCCAGTTGTTTGTAAGATGGAATCAATGGATTCCAGAATGTTTATGCATTGTCCACCTCTTTATTGTCATTAATGGCTCCCCTAAGGGTTTCTTGAAAGCTCCCAAAGGAGTAAGACAGGGAGACACTTTGTCTCCGTTTTCTTTTCATTTTTAACAGAGGCTTTAAGTAGTAGGCTTCATGGAGTCTACAAGGCTAAGTGATTGTTAGGAATTTAGGTTTCTTAGAGTGGTCTGTTTATATATCACTCACAATGCGGATGCTACCCAAATTTTTTCAAAATTCTACTAAAGAGCAGATGGGGAAGTTATGGTTGTTCCTTCACTATTTTTACATGGCCTCAGGTCGCAGGGTGAACAGGGAAAAAAATGAGGCTGATGGAAGTGTTGGTTCCTGTCCACAAACTGATCGAGCTCACTGAGGGTATTCATTGTGGGATTGATAGCCTGCCCAATAGGTATTTTGGTATTTTCCTTTGCTCAGGTAAGCCACAAATAGTAGTGAGGGTGGCATCCTCAAGAGGTTCCAGAGGATAGAACACAAGACTGTTATCTTTGGGTGGGAGGATCACCTTAATCAAATCTACTTTTTGTCCAGGTTCCCCATATATTGTCTGTTCCTTTCCACAATTCCAGCCTTAGTAGCAATCACATAGAGAACTTGATGAGGTGGCCAGGTGGCCTCTATGCAGGTCATGGTGCTGGCAAGGCTGTGTGTTTGAATTTGTAAACCGTGACCCCTTTGCCTGGCTCTTGGTGGGGACACCGTGGCTGTATATATTTCAAGTGTATAATGGAATACTATTGGGCTACAGCCCTTGACTATTGCTTGTGTGTGACCCTCGTGTGTGTTCATGCTCTATTTTCTTGTGTGGGTTTCTGGAAGGCTGGTCTAGCCTTTGTCTAGGTAGAACTTAGGCTTGGCACCACACAGGGTGGGCCGTAAGAATTTACCCCATGTCATTTGGTATCAGAGCCAAAATGTTGGTCAACGAGTGTGACCATGGCTGGTGCTATAACTGAAGTGCATGACTGTGTTGACCATGTTGATTAGTTGGAGCAACTCACCCATGGGGTCCAGGATGGTGGGTTGGGGCAGAGAAGAAAAGGTATCTCTATAGGCCAAAGAGCAAAGGGGGATTGGGAGCAAAGGGGAATTGGTCTTAAGACAATTAGGTCAATAAACCAGCTTTACTTTCTAATTGGTGGTGGAGATACGGTCTACTAAGTGAGCATCTATGGAAAGAAGTTGTAAAGAAGAAATATGGTGAGGAGAGAGGATATTAATCAAAGCCTACCTAACCAATCAAAGGCTTTGTGGCATATGGAAGAATATTAATAAAAGCCTACCTAACCAATCAAAGGGTTTGTGGAACATGGAAATAGGTGAACCGTTGTAGGCTGGCCTTTGTGTATACTGTACAATATATGGAAGAAATGGGAGCAGGACTAGGTTCTGGTCAGACCCTTGGAGTGGGTCACAGCCTTCTAAAGAAGCCTATCCAGCCTGGTTTTCTCTGGCCCCAAAGCTTGTAAGTGACTGTGGAGAGTTAGCTGAAGGCTCTGGCATGAACAATATCTGAACCCTAGGCTCAAGGCAACTATTGAAGCATGGAGAGATTGAGGCCTTCCAAAGTTTGCAGCTCTTGCTCAGGATTTTCTTCTTTTCATCTAGGAGGATAGAGACTTCTGGGGACCAGACAATACGGGGTGCATTTTCCTTTAGTTCAATGTATAAAGTTATTAACTTGTTATTTGGAGTGAAGCAGATAACTCAATTGCTAGCAGAGTGTGGTCAGTCCTGGCCCCCATAAAACTGAGGCGTAGTGCCAGGCAGAATGCTCACCCTCAATAGTTTGATGGAATCTGGTATGGCGATCACGAATATGTGTATTATGCAAAGCAGAGCGTCTATCATTTGGTTTTGCACTGCCTCTTTAATAAATGATTTTAGACCTTTTCTTGGATTTATTTGGAGTTGTTTGGGTCCAATCCTCCCCTGTTGAGGGCATGACAAAGCAATGGTTCTCCCTGCCACTTCCCAAGGTGGGTCTTACATGTGGATTTAATGGTATTGGCATTTCTCTAGCTGGTATGGTTGGAATGGAAAGGAAAGAAAGGTGCTTCAACAATAAAAACCCGAGGAGTTGAAAGTATTAAACAGATTATAAGGGCCACAGTTGCTACATGGGCAAGAGCTTAAAAGGAATTCTGGGGCCTATCCATGAGTGACATTGAAACAAAGTGGAAGGAGATTGCTGCAGCAGTGCTACCAAAGCCTGCAGGCCCAAGAAGTGGTGTTACAAGCTCAACTTTGATGGGAGCTCCAAAGGGGACCTGCGATCTGCAGGTCTAGGGGTATATTAAGGGATCATCGCAGGAGAATTCTCTTGGCATACTCCAGGTGGGGCTGCCAACATGCTTGGCCAGTCTGCGGCTTTTGGGCCAGCCTCACTTTTGGGCCCAATTTTAAGTCCCGCATTCTTGTCCTGGGCCTAAAGATAGAAGCCTGTTTTCATTTCTGGCGGGCCCAGGCTGCCCTTTGCCCAGCTGGAATTTATAATAAAAATAGGTACATCGTTTTGAATTGCCTTTGAAAGGTTAATCTTGATCATAATGTAAAACCAAGCAGTCATGACAAGTTTCTTAATTAAAAGGTAAGTGCCGCACATGCATTAATAGTTTAGATAAAACATGGTCTTACTTCTCTTTCAAACTTCTCAATTAAAAGGTAAATGCCGCACATGCATTAATAGTTGAGATAAAATGCTCTCTTACTTCTCTTTCAAACTTCTCTCACTTCTTTTTCTTGTTTTAACTAACACATTCTCTATACAATAGTACAATACACTTTCTCACTCTCTCTCTCTAACTTTTCCACTTCTTTTTTATTGTTTTAACTAACTCTCTCTCTACAATAAACACAAATTAATGATATAACAGACCGAAATACTAGAGTGAGAAAAAAAAGAACAGGGGAGCAAAGGAAAAGTCTTGCTCTTCCTTTTTTTCTGTTCCTCTTTAACTTACACCCACTCTGGCACATTGATTACATGACACCAAAAATGGATTTTTCTTACATTGGAATTTAAGAAAACCTACTTTTTAAGAGCGCCTAAAATTTAAAATATTGAACCATTATCTTCTCAAATTTTTTACTATTCCATGGAAATGGATCCATGGATGCGGGCCATGCTGGGCTGGGCCCGGGCCTAACCCGAGAAAATTATTTGGGTCCGGGTGGGACCTGGCCTAGCTAAAAAAAGTTCAGGCAAGGATCAGGCCCAGCAGTCAGCCTATTGGCACCTGTAACTCCGGGTCTCTTCATTATTGGGCAGCAATTGAATAAGAGGCACTATCGTTGCTAGCTGGGCTCAAAAGGATAGACATGAGGTGGAGTGGAATGATTGCTGAAGGTGATTCCCCATAATGTTGTTGCATGGGCCAGTGAAAAGGAATCCTGCCAATGGAAACTTTGGAGTGCCTTTTTGATTTTGGTGAGATATGTCAATATGCTAGGAAACTGCAGGTGATCCTTGTTCATACATGAGAGTCTAATGTGGAGGCAGACTCTCTTGCAATAGAAGGGATGGTTAAGCAAGACTTGGTTGTGACCATACTTAAAAGTGGTTGTGATTAATTTTTTTAAATTTTGTAGAATTTGTTTGTATATTCACTGTTTTCGTAATAGGAGGAACTACTCGTTTATCAATTCTTTTAATGATACGTCTCAACGATTAAAAAAAAAAATAGTTCCCAATGGGAGGTTTGGGGACAGAGTTTTCATGGCAGATCTCTTATTTGAGCAGATAGATTGGTACTCTGTTCTTCTTCAATATTGAGTTGCATGTTAGATGCTTTATATGAATTTATTTCATTAGATTATGTAATTTTTTTATTAGATTTATTAAGTTGTTGTTGTCATCTGTATTGTTGTTGTTGTTGTTCCTATCTTTTTTTTATAAGTCATTGGTTTCATACTACTCTCACATGATTATTTCAATTAATTACATCAAGATTCTGATTTTCTCGTCTTTCAGGCAATGGCAGATGCTGCACATCCTGCACGTATTTTAGAGACAAGGAAAACCGCCCCAGGTTTACGTTTGTTGGATAAGTGGGCGGTCTGTATCATATCTCCTGCTGTAGTGTCATGTCAAATTTTTTATTTATGTCTATCATGTTAAATTTATTGGTTTTTAGGTGTTCTAATCTGATCTGTTGTATGCCTGTTATGTTTCAGGTCCTTATTGGTGGAGGTCAGAATCATAGGATGGGTTTATTTGATATGGTGATGATAAAAGATAACCATATATCAGTCGCTGGAGGTATCACTAGTGCCCTCGCATCTGTGGACCAGTATTTGGAACAGAGAAGTCTTAAAATTCCTGTTGAGGTATTTTTCATGTGATATAACAAATTATCCATTACATATATTCTGCTATATTATGCTCTGTAAAATGTCGTGATAATGCAATCAAATGTTCCTTAACACTCTTAAGGGCCTTTGGCCTCTTTTGCCAGCCTACAAGTGGGACCCTATCGGTTCACTTTTCGTGAGAGCGCCAAATAGCATAAGAACCTCCTAACTTGCTGTTACATGTTACGTGATTTCATTTGGCAGGCAACTACTATGTGTTGAAATTAATGGCTTCTCTGGGTGCTTGATTACCCCATAGAATGTTAACTTTTGGTAATCTGCTTCCATGGCGAGCCTATTATTGGAAAATTCATAGTTTCCAGTCCAGAATTGATGTGAGAAATGATTCTGTGACTTTTGGCAGGAGCTGGAAAGCTGTCACGTAAATGTGAAAATGAGGAAGTGGGGAAAGAATGGTAATTTTGGAATAAAGTTACTATGCTATGGCCTATGAGGATGCCAGGGCCTTAGTTAGCCTAATAAGTAGGCAATTCTTTTAGTGAGGCCATAAGTCGTCACATCTTTTCTCACTACTTCCAACCATATCCTTTTGGGCTTACCCTTTGTCTTTTTTGAGCCACCCGTTTGAACCAACTTGCACCTCTTAACAGGTGTTGTACTGGGTCTGCTCTATACATGGCAGTGATTCAAAAAGCGGACTGCCCAGCGCCTAGGCTGTCCAGAAGACCTGGGGGCATTGCCCTGGCCTAGGTGGCCAATCTTGGCAGCAGTCCCTGGGTGAGCGCCTAGGCGGGTGCCCCGCTTAGAGGCGAAATTTTTTTTTAGAATATAAACAGTTAGAATGATGGTTTTAAGTTCATTTGAAACCTAAAACTTATTGGAGCCCATTTTAGAGAGAGAAAGCCTCCAAAAAAACCTAGTTTTTGGTGATTTCGTGAGGATCGAAGGGTTTCTCAATGTTGACAAAAATTGATCAACACATAACCCATTGATGTTAGATTTAATTTTTGATGTTTTATAAATCTATTGGGGTTTTTTTAGAAGATTTTGAGTCCTTAGAAGCATCTTTGAGGTGGAAGTTTGAAGATTGAGCAATCAAACTCAAAGTAGGTGCCCTAAATACCTAATTTTTATTTTTTATACTATATATCCTTTTTTATTCAAATGGACATCCTTTTTGGATTCGACTGGGCCGCCCAGGTTCTGGACGCCCGCCTAGGCGCTAGGCGGCCTGGACCCCCCAGGCCGTTTAGGACCCGCCTAGCGCTTTTTGAAACACTGATACATGGCCAACCCATCGAAGTTTATTTTCTCTCATCTGATCACCTATTGGAGCCACACGTGTATTAAGTTCTCCCAGATGTATTCACTTCAAATTCTATCTCTTCTTGTCTTTCGACTCATCCATTTCAACATTTTCATCTCAGCTACGCTCATCTTATGTGTATGTTGTTCCTTGATCACCTTACATCCCCACCCCATAAAGCAAAGCTGGTTTCACAGTTGTCCTATAGAATTTCCCTTCAGCTTCATTGATATGCAATGATCATATAAAACTCTGATTGCACATCTCCAACTCGCCCACCCAGCTCTAATTCGACCCAAGATATCGAAGGTGTGCTCATTTTGGTATTTCTTGGCCGTCAATCTTAATTACTTCCTTGTCTTTACGCTTATTATTATTAAACTTGCATTCCATATACTCTTAGTCTAGCTAATTTTAAAACCTTTAGATTCTAGAGCATCCCTCTAAAGTTATAACTTTGTGTTGATGCCGCTTTGGATCTCATCAATCAAAACTATATCATCCACGAACAACATACACCACAATACCTCATCTTGTAGGTGCCTAGTTAAGTTGTCCATAACTGAAACATAGAGGTATGAGTCAACTCTGACCTCTGATGTATATCTATTATCACTAAAAACTCACTTGTCTCTCTGCTACTTGTTTGCACACTAGTTAGCTCTCCCTCGTACATATCTCTCACCAAGCGATATAGTATCTGGAGACTCATTTTTTTTCCAAAACCCACCAAATTAAATCTCAAGGTAATTTATTATATTCTTTCTCTAGATCAATAAAAAACAACCATGTGGAGGTCTTTTCTCTTCGTCCTAAACTTTACCAAGACCCTTTGATCATCACTCATAATACATTTAATATAGTCTAGATCCTTATATTTGTTCTCTTTCATTTTTGCTAATTTGAAGAAAGTCCTACTGAAAAAAGAAAAGAAAAGAAAGTATAGATGCCCTTTATGTGACTGTTTTTTTGTGGTTTAGACACTCTCTTTCTCTGAGGAGAGTGAGCACAATCTCTGTAATGAATGCTTTGGAAGGAAAAGATACCTCAGTTGTGTAGGTAAGTTTGGTCAGTTGATAGCTGCAGTGACATCAGTGCTATTTGTATGTATCCCATGATTCTCTCATAACATGTCAAATAAGAGAAAGCCCCTGGATTAGACTCTTGTTGAAGTCAAGACTCAGCACTCAAACTGGTTTAAAATTTACTTTTCAGAAATAGTAAGGTAATTAACAAGTTTATACCCAAATATCACTATGATTTTTAGCATTTGATGCTTTTGCTTGTATGGTTATCTGCTTTTGCCTAGGAAACCAAAGTCAAAGTAGATTCGGTCCTTTCTCATATACCTTTTTTGAAGCATGTTGTTTGATTTAAATATTTTTTTGTTTTTTGGCTAAGTGTTGTGAATTCAAATCTA
The DNA here is from genome assembly GCF_000471905.2 of Amborella trichopoda. The sequence continues at coordinate 967,551 of NW_006500031.1, forward strand.
GAATCAGTATGATCTGCAATTGTGTCTTGCTTGTGCACTTTGTATAGGTTCGGTATATTTGTTATTTATTTTGGTCGGTATTTAAATTTTTGATTACTGTGATACTTGCTGCATATCTTTTTTGGCCAACTGTTTCTTATTTGCATACATGAGCAAATACTTTATCATATGCTTATCACTTCTATTGTTTTCATGTTAGATTGAGACGAGAACTTTAGATGAAGTGAAAGAGGTCTTACTTTATGCTTCACAAAGACGATCTTCATTGACACGCATAATGTTGGATAATATGGTTGTTCCACTCCCTAATGGGAATATTGACGTCTCTATGCTCAAGGAAGCTGTTAAATTAATAGATGGAAAGTTTGAAACAGAGGTAACTTCTAACTTTCCCTGATGCTCATGTCCATGTTTTTTCTTTTTTATTAGTTTTGTTTTCATTAAATAGTTAAATTCTACCGATCATAATGTGTTTACCATTTCCCAGGCATCCGGTAATGTTACTGTAAAGACAGTTAATAAAATTGGGCAGACAGGTGTAACATACATATCCAGGTAAATACCTTCCGTTCTTATCTGAGCATGGAAATTAATCTACATGAGAAAGTTTCTATAATTGAGCATATGAAGGAATTAGCAGTAAATACTAGTTCCAATTTTATTTTCTCTGATGCCCATCACTCAGAATGGACAGTGTATGTTGTGTACAATATACTGTACGCAACTATGATGCTAATCTAATGGTATGCTTCTCTATAGATTTTTTAGTGAATGAAAACATGTTTCTGCTTTCATGAAATCCATCGAAGCCTCGAGTTCTTTGTTGGCATGGAATTCTTATACGGTTGATGTTTTGGCAGCGGGGCTCTCACGCACTCTGTGAAAGCATTGGATATCTCTTTGAAAGTTGACTTGGAACTGGCACGGGAAGTTGGCAGGCGAACAAACCGGGCCTGAATATTGATGAGGAATGATGTCATCCTTGTGTATCAATATTTCAAGCACTGAGTTTGTTACCATTCTATTTAAATTTTATGATATAGGGTCTTCATTAAGTTAATAAGCTCAGAGAGACAGAAACAGCAGCATGGCTGTAGTTGCAGTTATTTGTCGTGTTTGAGTGAAGAAGCAACGTGGAGAGTGCTTCAGTCGTCTTGTTGTAATTAGTCATAGTTCGCATTGGAAACTGGGTTTCATTATTAGGTTGTATTGTCCAAACACCGCAGTAAAAATTCCTCAATTTAAGGGGGGATTGCTTAATTCCATTTGCAAAGACTGAACTGGGTATATTGGTGGCAGGCCAATATGACTGATGACATTTTGCTTGCTGCTTTTGAAGGGAGTAGTAATTTTGTGTCTTCAGTTTACTTTATGTAATTACATTACCCCTTTACCAACATTTCCTTAGCCTTTAGCTGCTTTTTCTTCTTCTTCTTATTTATTTATTTATTTAAAAAAAAAGTTTATATAGACTCGAGGTTCTAAACAATCAAATTAGAGCCCACCTCAAAAATTTCATTAGAAGAGGTTGTTTCGATGCCCAAATATCCTCAAATTGATCATCTTGACATCAAGATGCATGGACATGAGAAAAAAATTGATTTCAAGTCTTGGAAATAATGCATCTTGTAATGCATTTTTGAATTGTAAATTTTCAATATTTTCAAGTTTTATAGATTTGTTCAATCTATATTATTTTTGAAGCTTTAAATTTTATAATTAAAGATGAAAATATATTTTAAGGCTATCACAAAGATTTTCAGTATAGAAACCACATTTCTCGACACTATTTGAAGGTGTGTTTTACTTTGATAGCTTAAAGCTTGGGCTCTATACAAACCACACCTTTTATTAAATTATTAACCGTTCTGATGGTAAAAAACAGTGATATTGTGTATGACCAATTACCGTTGGAATTTGTTTCCCAATTCCTAATGTGAATGTTCATGGTTTTCCAAACTCCCAAAGTTATATTTTATGGTCGTTAGGGGTCACTTGATGGCACCGTAGTTGGTGGTGAATGGAGAGAGAGATCATTGACGTCCTGTTTTGGGTCCGTGAAAATTAATTTCCTTGATACCCTTCCCTGGAAATGAGACATACCAATGATTCCCAATAAATCTTACTGGTTTTTACCTGATATTTTTGTAAAAATTCCTACATAAATAGGTGAAAATATTATCTTTTGTAAATGAATCTTTTACCCTCGATCATCTCTCTTCTATAAACTCGATGTCCTCTCTCGCAAAACGTCAATCATTTCTCTCTAAAATTCAAGGAACTGTTTTTTTTTTGGCTTTTATAGAGTGCCAAATGAGGCCCAAGGATTTCAAGGGCTAATTGTCGACCACTATTTGGATAGGTGTATTTGTACGTTTGGAATAGGGATTTCTGACAACGATCCAAGAATTATCTAGGGAAAACTATAAAAAGCTCTCCAAAATAAACTTTTTATACAACTTACCTCCAACTACTTTTCTTTCTCATTTTTTTTTCAAAAAAACAAATTTTTTATGCAAATACCCCCCCCCCCCATCCCAATGATTAAAAAAAGACTTTACCCATTATGTAAGTGCGCTCTGGCACTGCGTAAATGTGTTCCGGCAATGTAACACAGTGCTCCGGCATTATGTAAGTGTGTTCCGACAATATAACACAGGGCTCCGGCATTGTTTAGGGGCGCTCCGGCAATATATTACGGGAAAGACACAACCCTCCGGCACTTCATAAGTGTGCTCTGGCACGGCGTAAGTGCACTCCGGCAGTGTAGCATTCTGAGTCACAGGGCTCCGGCACTATTTAAGTATGCTTTGGCATGTACTATGGGAAGGGCATTTTATTCTAAAAAAATGAACTTTTTCTCTTGGAAGGTATTTGCATAAAAAGTTTGTTTTTTTAGAAAAAAATGAGAGAAAAAGTTTGCTGCAGGTAAGTTGCATCTCAGTATATTTTGAAAGGTTTTTTGTAAAAAACACAAAAATGCGAGTTATTAATGGGAACCAAAGGTCTTCACTATTAATTTGAGAAAGTAGGAGAGAAAAATCATTACAGTGAAACCCAAAGCAAAAGCATTTTCATTCTCTCTCTAAAAAAACACAGTAATGCGAGGTATTAATGGGCAACCAAAGGTCTTCACCATTAATTTCAGAAAGTAAGAGAGAAAAGCCATTGCAGTGAAACCCAAAGCAAGCTTCTTGGTTACTATAAGAAGAGTAAGCATGGATATAACCACTTGTGAAAAGAGAGTTTTGTTAGCTCCATTGTCTAGTTTCTGATCTGAAGCTCTGACACAATAGAAGGTGAATCTGATCTGCTTTCTAAGGAAGATGTATACGATTCATTTATAGTTGTGGAATGATGATCAGGTTGCTCTATTGTTAAAGAAGTTCCATGAAGGCAGCAAAGTTTGGTGATTTGTAAAGAATCATTGGGGTTTTGTAGGTGTTAAAGGAGGCATATTTGTATTTTTTGACCAACGAAGCAGAGGAATTTGAAGTTTCTCACGTTAGAGAAGGATTTGATCCACTTCTGTCTAAAGCTAATGGTTCTGGTTCTCCATCCGGTAAAATAATTAAAGATGATGGCTTTGGTTATGTAACACTATGTAGATTGATCTAGTCCAAATCTGGCAATTTTTATAGAGGAATTTGTTGAAAAACTAGAGGGAAGAGATGAACCCGTTCTTAGGATTAGGGGCAGTGTCGAGAGACTATCGATCGTAAAGATCAGGTTTTTATCCGAACTGTGAGAATTCTGTGAATTTCTGTGAACCTTTCCATGACTATGAAATCCCTACTTAAAGAGGGATGGAGGAGGCCATTCTCTCTTGAAATCTCTGAGAAAATGTGGCTATGTAATCTTCGAAAGTGGGTGATTACTTTCTACCTTTTAGATAATGACATTTCTTCTCACTAAGAAACTGAAATCACTAGGAAAACGTGGTCATGATATCCGCCGAAGTGGGTGGTTACTCTCTAACCTTTAGATAATGACACACTCTCTCTCTAAAAAGCTGAAATCTCTTAAAAAATGTGGCACTGTTATTCTCGGGAGTGGGTAGTTACTTTCTAGCCATTAAATAACGACACTTTCTCTCTCTAAAAAGCCTTCATTTTTTAGTGATAAGTATTAAATTATAAAAAAGATAAATATTGCACGTTTAAAAGCCCCATGGCCATACACACTTACCAACAGAATTTAGAGAATTTATTGTAAATGTTTAGATTTTTTCTTCTTTCCAAGTCAAAGATTATAGATTACATATGGCCATACACACTTACCAACAGAATTTAGAGAATTTATTGTAAATGTTTAGATTTTTTCTTCTTTCCAAGTCAAAGATTATAGATTACATATGGATCGAGCAATGCTTTTAGAATGATCACTCCATCCAAATAGTCCAACATGATAAAAAAAGATTACAATGTTTCTTAACGAGCATATGAAAATTGTAGAGATCAAGTTTCAGATAGAAAAACTACCAAAAAAATTTAGAGAGAGAAACTATCTCAAATTTTAAATTTTAGAGAGAGAAAATATCTTAAAACTTTAGAGAGAGAAACTATATAAAAATAGATAGAGAAAATATTTGAAATATTTAGAGAGAAAAATATTTAAATTTTTTTATATAGAGATACTATCTCAAATTTTAAGTATTAGAAAGAGAAAGTATATTAAAATTTAGATAGAGAAACTACTTGAAAATTTGAGAGAGAGAAACTATATCAAATTTTAAATTTTAGATAGAGAAAAATATCTTAAAACTTTAAAGAGGGAAACTATATCAAATTTTAGATAGAGAAAAATGCCTAAATTTTTTAGAAAGAGAAACTATTTGAAAAGAGTTTAGATAAAAATGCTATATCAAATTTTAAGTTTTAGAGCGAAAAAGTATATTAAAATTTTAGAAAGATAAACTATCTCAAAATTTAAGTTTTAGAAAGAAGGCATCTTAAAGTTTTAGAGAGAGTAACTATATCAAATTTTAGTATGAGACAAATTTTAAGTTTTAGATAGAGAAAGTACTATAAAATTTTAGAGAGATAAACTATATTATATTTTAAGGAGAGAAATTACTTGAAATTTTTAAAAAGATAAACTATTTGAAATTCTTTATGAACGAAACTATATCAAAATTTTAGAGAGAGAAACTATATCAAATTTTAGAGAGAGAAAGCTCATAAATTTTTTTAGAGAGATCAACTATCTCCAAATATTTAGATAGAAAAATTATTTCAAATTTTAAACTGTATTCAAATTTTAGAGAGAAAAATTATCTCAAAAGTTAGAGAGAGAGAGAGAAATTTTATTTTTATAAAAAAGATATTCGAGACAATCCAAACATGGAATTTGTATTTTTTTTATTTTATACCGTATGCGATCGAAACAGGGAATTGCCATTTCCAGATAATCTCAAGTCCAAGATTGGCTTTTCCAAAGATTGAAAAATCCAGGAATCCAAACGGGCCATTATCGTGGAATTTTCCAACTTTCCAGCCATCGAAAATTCCATATTCCAAAACCTTACTGAACCAGAGATTTGTGATACGGCGGGCCCACAAAAACGAATATTTGTTACAAAACATTTCAAGTTTTCAGGGCTCCATTTCCATGGCTACTGAAGTTGCAGGATTAGGGTATTCATGGCGCTCTTCCTGTCCTTCTACCTTATACCCTCGCTCCTTCAGATCCTTACATTCAAAACCAGTAAAAGTGGCATTTGCTTCTTTAGCAGAAAACCGGAGCATTTCCTTCACTGATTCTGAGACGCATTTACTCGAATGCTTATTGGGTGTCCAAGGTCGCGGGCGCTCTGCTTCTAAAGCGCAACTCCAGGTACTTCTAGGGTTTCCGGTTTGCCAATGGGCACTTGTAAGTTAAGGTATTTCTAGGGTTCGAGTTCATTCATGGGTTTTATTGTGCTTTCTTTCCAGTGGGGAGCATCTTTTAGGATTTTGGTTTGGTTATCTACTCTAGTCTCATCTCAAAATTGCACTCACATAGGAAGTTACAGGTGCTGGCGTAGAAGCTTAGAATTAAAGAGTTCTGTAACTTAGAAAAAGTGGCAAAAAGTTTTTATTAGAAAACCCACTGCATTTGATGAATCCTTTTTTTAAAATAAGTTTCATATAAAATCTCAAATCCATTTTTATTTTACTTCCAAATTAATGAAAAAACGTGTAATTCCTGATCTCTTTAGGAAGAGTTATTAAATTTTGACTCATTTGATATTTGACTCAAGAATTGGTGTTGAATTTTCTGAATTCCTAGTGCTTCATGACATACTCAAATGGAGTATTTTATGATTGTTTTAATTTGGATTTGTTTTATGCATTCGTCACCCTATTGGAGATCTGTTGGTTTATGAAATTAATTAATGATTTTGGGAGGTGAATGTCTTGGTGTAGAATGTGACTTTCGAGATATAATCCAGGATGTGGATCAAGCTGTGCAGGTCCTCGAAAAATCTGAAGGTGTCAGGGACCCTGTAAGTCATGAATTAGTGAAACTTTGTTGTTTATTTTCTATTTTCAAAATTGTTTATTTTGTTAATACTGGTAGAATGGGGTATGCAAAAAGTGAGACTGGATTTTTAAACACTCTCATCAATCTTTGTTGGATTTGCAAATTTGATGTAGTATAAGTGTAGTTTTGGTTCACATATTCAAGGTTAATTCCTTCTGAAAAGATGCAATTGATTCTTTATTGGTGCTTGCTGTATCTGAATATTACACTGTAGTTTTTACTAATCATGTACCTCTGTGTTAATCATTTTGTAAAATAATTTATACATCTTCTGCTAGTACTGTTCAAATCTGCAATTGCTAGTACTTTTTTATTTGGCCTACTTTGTCCTTGTTTATTTTATTCGGTTGCATAGGCGTGCTTATACACTCACACTTGGTGACAGCCCTATTTCTTACTTGAATACAACGCTGCTGCATTTGCTTATTTATACTTTGATGAATAGTTTATGCAAGTCTTTCTAGATGAATATGCCAAATTTTCTTCTGGGGAAGAGCATCCCCCATATTTTACTGATCTCCAATCTTGATGGTTCTGCTAGTATGGATTGTATCATCAAATAAACTTATATCTTTTCATTGCATTAAGTTAGGATCTCATATTGGTGAACTACAATTTGGCAGACAAGCTCCAGCCTGATTGAAGGTTGTTGGCAACTTATCTTTACTACAAGACCGGGCACTGCATCTCCAATTCAAGTAAAAGTTTCAAGAAGTTGTTTGGAGATTTAATATGTTGATTATTATATTCTTAAGTAGTGTTTGTTGTTCATGACATGTTTAAATGCTTTCTTTAGAGGTTATAATGAACATAAGTACTCATGAATTGGATACATAGGAAGGATGCATATCAAACTAGTTACTCATGTAATGTTATATGCTTACATGTTTATACATGACCATGTTCTGTCGGATTTTACATTCATATGACTTTTCTTTTTTTTTAGAGTACTTTCATATGTACTTTTTATGGTTATGCATCACTATGTTTACATATATGCTTCTAGCCTTCCAAAATAGGTGATATAGGCTTACTAATAACTATGCCAATAGTCATTTGCTAGTTTATTAGTCATTTGTGCTTTTCAGCCTCACGATACCCATGTCACTTTCCCTCAATAGGAAGCAACCTAAGTTTCCAATCCTAATTGTTCTCCATAGCATAAGATCTTTGAGGAAAGTCTATTTCCTTTGGAAACTGGGATTGTCAAATGGTGTAGAAAAAGGGGGGACATAAACAGATAGAACCCCTAGAATCACGAATGATTAGAATAACTTCAAGAAAAGAATAAAAAAGAATCTAGTACCTTAATATGTGAAGTAATAGGAGCAGGAATCTAGTCTTAGAAGATTATTAAACAAAATGAATAATTTTGAAAAGGGTGTGGTTTCCATAAGGTTGCAACCTTAAACAATCCAATTAAGGTGCAACTTCAAATTTTATCATGACATAATTTTGATGTAAAATATTCTTAGGATTATCTCAAAATCTATTTTCATATTTAATTATAAAATTTTGAACTCCAAAAATGATTAAGATCAAGTAGATCTATAAACATATTGAAAACTTGAAAATGGACGGTCTAGATAATGTATTGTAAGTGCACTATTTCTGGTACTCAAAATCATTTTTTTAGTCATAGTCATACATCTCGATATCGAGATGTTTTTCGACATTAAAACAACCTTTGCGGATGGATTTTTGTGGTGCATCCGTAGTTCTACAATTTAAGGTTGCTCCCTTATATCAACTTTTTCCTTTTGAAAATGCTTTTTTAGATTGTAAATCTTTGCAGAAATGTCAGAAACTAGTATGCCATTGTAAATTCTATTTACAGTTTTGACCATTGTGTCTTGAAAAATATTTGACAACCTTACAATATTTGTTTCCATAGTGCTTAAAGCTTTCTTTGCGACTACTTCTAATTCTTGAAAATGATGTTAGTGGTTTTTTTTTAAAAAAGCAGGTTCTGTTTATTATTATTCATTATTTGTTTGAAAATTGACATTGCCATTTTGTGCATGGTTGCTAGAGAACTTTTGTTGGGGTTGATACATTCAGTATCTTTCAAGAAGTTTATCTAAGGACAGATGACCCCAGGGTCTGCAACATCGTGAAGTTCTCAGATTCAGTGGGTGAGCTGAAAGTAGAGGTATTCTATTGTATACTTATTCCCTTCCTACAATTTTCATTGTGTTTCTTAGCAGTAATTTTTCATAGCTGCTGTTTAAATCCCATCCTCCATTTGTTTTTGTGTAACATGATTGATCAGTATGACCCTCACAACATTTTCATTTCTTAGGTGCTATTTATTTAAGCACTTTAAGACATGAACTAAGCCTGAACTTAGCAGCAGTTTGCATGGGAAATGGCTACTTGGACTGAGATTCTGACTTCTGTACATGCAACAATTTGATAGGCAAGTTATGCCTCATGTACCATTGTGTTGATCCTTTATACACTCGGGCTGTATAGCTGAAAAAGTTTTCAATCACTTGTGCTTACTATTACTTTTCTGCGTATAGCTTATCTGTGTGTTGCAATGATCCGATTGAGGCATCATAACCGCCAACATATTGAAAAATATGGATAAAGGTAACAGGAGAATTATGCTTACTGCTGTGCTAAGAAGGTTGATCTAATGTTTAACATTTGAACCTGAAGCCATTTTTCAGTCGCAACAATTTATTATTTTGCTTTAACCTGAAGCCATTTTTCAGTCGCAACAATTTATTATTTTGCTTTAATTTTTAATACTTTGCTTTAACCTGTTTACTTTTCAGTGACTTCTATTCTATTTGGTTTGCCAGGCGGCAGCATCGGTTAAAGATGGAAAACGCATCCTTTTCCAGTTTGACAGGGCAGCATTCTCCTTTAAATTTTTGCCTTTCAAAGTTCCGTATCCAGTGCCATTTAGGCTTCTAGGAGATGAAGCAAAGGGTTGGTTGGATACTACTTATCTCTCTCACTCTGGAAATATTCGTATTTCAAGAGGAAATAAGGTACACGCTGATCAGTTTTATGTACCCATGTTCCAAATCATTCTGTTTTTTTCCAAATGCTTGAGGATAGTTAGTGTAATATGTTAACATTACTTATGATCTTTTGAATTATTAGTCTGCTTCTCTTTTTACGGTCTGATTTATTCTTTTAGATGGTTTAATAACTTATGGTGTTCTGTGCAGGGCACCACCTTTGTTCTGCAAAAGAAAATTGAACCGAGGCAGAGATTATTATCTGCAATATTGAGAGGGAAGGGAGTAAGAGAGGTTAGTAAATCTGTTCCTTATTTGGTGCTTCCATTCAGTCTGTCGTTTTATGGTAAATGTTGATTATATCCAGTTTTTGCCACTTAACTGCCATATGTTCCAACAGGTCGTAGAGGAATTTATATCTTCAAATCAGGATGTACAAATTAGAGATCCAGAATTTGGACTAGGAGAATGGCAATTATTATGGAGTTCTCAGGTATTTTTCATTATTGAAAATCATCGTGTTTTTCTACATTATCTGTCTATTACACAAAGAAAGACACTATTATCCTTTTGTGCACTCTAGGACATGTCTACATCCTTAAATCCATTGTGACCTTAGATATAGTGCTGCACCTTTTATATCCCCAGGCATCCTGACCCATGTGCTCTACTTGTAAACATCAGCTGGTTTATCCATATTCCATAGTAATGCTATACAGCTAGGTCTTTTTGATTGGTAAAAATGGGTGTGGCCTAAGTGTTCTCAGGGTAAAGAGTAACATAGTGCCAGTAGTGTTCATGGGTAGGAATATGAAGTAGTGATTCTGAGAGTGTAACCTCCCAATCTGTACTTTTGTATTGATAAACATCTCTCTTTGTTTACCAATGGAATCTACAACCTGGAAAGGAAATATGTAGATTATTGTTTTAATCTAATGGTTTTATGCAAATGCTTTTTCTTTGTATAGTGGAAAAATGGAAAAGTATTATCTGCAGAGGAATTTTTTAACATAAAATTTCATCAGTAACATAATTTAACACTGACATATGAGCCTCTTAAAATTTGTCTGGTCCTTTCACTCTCACTTGCATAATATCTTTTTCTTTCCTGTACCTATACCTGTGAGACATGTTTCTTTGGAGTTTGAAACCATCCGCTTGAACTTGCTGCATCTTGTTTGACTGAGTAAAATACCATGAATGTTTCTTCCTTCTAATTGAATGCCATTGTTATCACAGCCTGAAGATGAAAGTTGGTTAGAGAGTGCTGCCAGTGGACTCAAAGGTTTGCAGGTAAACTGAGCAAAAAAATTTATCCTTGCATACTTAAGAAATAAAAGAATCATAGAGTGCTTCACATAAAAAATTTTCTGACTTTGCTATTTTTCATTCAGTCATTTGCAATACTGCATCCTTGGAGGATGTTGCTCCAAGTATATGATGATCATAATAATTTATCTTTCCTCCTTCAGATGGTCAAGGAAAATGGATTATTAGAGAATCAGATTCAGCTGTTTCCAGGAGTTAGACTGCAAGTGCGAGGCAACTACACGTACGTTCCCTGAATCCTTGATTACACTACTATAAAATATAAGGTAGGAAATGAAGAATCTTTTAAGCAACAGGTTACTGGGAAGGTTGTAAAAAAACAGCGATGCAATGGCCATAATGGCATTATAAAGGAAACGGCCTCTGAGAATAATGTTTATAAAGGTAGTGCTGCACAAAAAAATACCTAACAAGTAGAACGCATATCCAACTTCTATACAAAAATTATGTTGTAAAAATTTGCATAATGACCATTATAATAAAAAAGGGAAATTTACTAAAATACCCATGAGAGATGAGCTATTTACTAATCTATCCATATTGTTTGATTTAATTTCAAAATACCCATCAAAACCCAAATGATCATGAGTTGGAATAGTTGCAAATGGGTAGAATGTTAAATAATTCATCTTATTTGATAAATTTCCCGAATGAAAATAACCAAAAAATGGTCTCTATAAAAGGAAAAAAGCCCTTCCATAAAGAAAATAGGAAAATGATTTCTTAGATATTTTGCTGTTATAATCTGTTATATATGCATTTTTCAGTTTTTTTCTGTTTTATATCCATTTTTTCCCATTATCGATGTTCTATTGTTTCTCACCTTCTCACATTGGAGATTTTTGAAGTTAGTCTTTATGGTATGCTGCACCTTTTGAAGTTAGTCTTTATGATACATTGATAACCTAGAACTGAGATTCCTTTCGTCAATTGCTCTGTCGTTAGGCTTTTACCCTATTGTTTGTAGTGGTTTCATTCAGTGAAACAACCATGATAAGTACCCAAACAATGAACCTGCACATAAACAGTTTCTATATACAGCTTATGCACATCAATGAAATTGTGTAATTGATAAAAAGAAAAGAGAAATATCAGAATGGAGCACATTCTCCTGTGGCATTTTTTTTCCCCAGGGTTTTGTTGTAATTCTGAACTATTGTTGTAGTGAGTGCTTTGAAAATCTTAAACAAGGTGCCTTCATCTGTGATCATCTGGTCCCGTGCATAAGCTTGGCTTTCATAGCTGCTTCCTTTAGCTATGTTCTAGGGCTTGTGATGGGAGAAACAAGGTCATATTTTTTAGATGCATGTGACTTAGAACATGGGGCATAATCTTTTGAAAACACCAAAAACCATTTATATTACACACCAGATTGGACAAGCCTTAGCATAAACCCGGTTACTGGTTTATGTGAAGGACTCCTTCAAATCTTCTGTAACTTGTTTGACCCGTGGCTATGGAACCTATCCCACATGCTTTAAGAAATACGATCATTCCTTTTGTTCCTCTGCTTGCTCGTATACTTTTTATGCTTTTCTCAATAAAGGATTTTTACTCTTCAGTTTCTGATATACTTTTTGAGGGGCTTCTGAATCCATTACCGATGTTGAACCTTATATATTCATATAGATTTCAAAATACACATTCCACTGAGTATCCTGCTCTGAATGCTAATATTCATGAAATTTGGAGAGAGTTTTCTTTAATTTCATGACAAACTTCGAACTGTGAGACTTTGCCTGATTACAGAACTTTGAGCCAGAAGAAATATGAGGTGGTAATCAACGAAGTGGCACTTGTTCTTGGTGCATTTAGGTTCCCTCTTGATATCAGCAAAAAGGTCAATGTAGAACTCTTGTAAGTGTTAGTCAACTTAAACAACATAAGTTTACGTTTTGCCCACCTCTCTCTCTCTCTCTCTCTCTCTCTCTCTCTCTCGTCGTCGTACGTCGTACGTACGTACGTACGTACGTACGTACGTACGTACGTACGTACGTACGTACGTACGTACGTAGTACGTAGTAGTAGT